>JAPMLY010000712.1:0-55000 GCA_026401115.1 Tetraselmis chui
GGGAGGATGTCGACCTCGGTACCTGGCCAGTGGTTGCGGATGGCATTCGCGAGGGGTGTGTATTTGGCTCTAATTAAGTGGGCTGTTTGAGAGAGGTTGTGGTTAGTGCAGTACTTCCACTCCCCTATCTGAATTTCATTAATAGATGAGTATCGACGGCGGCCGTTTGTGTGACCGACAAAGTGAGGTTCTAGAAGGCGAATGAAATCGGGTTTGTGCGCCGGGGGTAGTAGTGCAAGGGGGAGAATCTCAGGGGGGGGGGGTGGCGGGGCACGAGGTTAGGGAGTCGGGCGAAAGACCTTCGTCAGCAGCTACAAGGCGGGTAGGCATGTGGGTGGGGTGAGGTGGGTGACAGTCAAGAGGGGTGCGGGTGGGATTTGGGGAGGTCAAGGACTTTGATGGGTTTGTTACCGAAGTCTGCCGTGATGGTCTCCCAACGACCTCCATTGTGGCGTTCTAAGAGGGAGAGTAGGAGATGTAGCGCGCTATTGTGGCGGTCCTGTCTTAGGCCATACATGGTTGGGCAGTCACCGGCCATTTGGCCGTTGCTAGTGAATTGGCCACACATGGGACAGCGCAAGGTGGGGTTGTGTGTGAGGAGGCGGGTGTTGCGGACGCCCCACATGAATTCTTGCTTGTGGGTGAATTGGATGTTGGTGAGTGTTGTGTGTTTTTTGTGGAAAGCGAAATCCGCCCCGTCCTCCGCGGCGCGGGCGAGGAGGGCGCCGTGTTTGGATGTCTGTGAGAGGGGTGTGTGTGTGTGTGTGTGTGTGTGTATGGTGCTGTGGGTGTGAGTGTCAGCTTTGAGGTTAGTGTAATTGTAGGGCATGGGATCCCATAGGGTTTTTGGAATGAGGGTGTATGGCTAGGTCCGGTGGCCTATTGACACTCCTGAACATGTGGTGTATGTTGTGTCGGGTGGGTGTCCATCTGCAACTTGGTTGGCGAGTGTGTCTGCGAGGTCGTTTCTTAGTGAGTGGTTGTGTGCTTTAATTTTGCCGATGTGTGTGCGAATGCCTGCGTTGCGGCGGGTTTTGAGGGTGTTTGTGATGAAGAGGAGTGTGTCGCGGTGGATGTTGTGTCTATAGGCGGATGGGCAGTTTAAGTATCCTTGTATGAGGCGGAGGGAGCACGCCCTGTATGTAAGGAGGTGTGTATGGCCTAGTTGGAGGCCTATGTCAATGCCTGCTAATTCAGCTCGATTGATAGTGTGGGAGGGAGGGGTAGAGGTCACCAGAATTTGGATGTGGGTGTCAGAGGCGGGGTGGGTGGCGGCTGCTCCGAGGGGGGAGTTGCCTCCCTTCTTGGAGCCGTCTGTGTATACAAAGTCCTGCCAGTTCCAAGCAAGATTTCCTCTGGTGGGGGAGTATGTTAGTTGCATGCGTTCATGGAGGGGGTAGGTAAGGGGGTGAGTAGGGTTGGGGGGGAGGTGATAGATACCTGCTAAGTGTGGTGAGTAGGAGTCGGTGAGGTGTGGAGGTGGGATGGTGATGGTGGGGTTGGGGAGGTGTGTGTCGTAGATAAACTCGAGAGTGTTGTGGAGTGCGGTCATGGCTGTGTGTGGGGGTAGGGTGGGCCAAAGTCAACCAAAATACGGCATCGATGTCCGCGTTAGGTGCCTTCCAACACAAACACACTTGTTGCATACTCGGTTGTGGATACGTGTAGCGTCGCAAGAACAATGTCCTCTAGTCGGACGTTCTTGTTCATCCACCCGTCGATCGGTTTTCCAAAAGTCTCGTAACGAAGAGGGAACTGTTGATCTTCACGAACTAGATAACCCGTACGCCGTGCCGAAATTAATTCTTTTCAAGTAGCCCATGCTGCCCGAGAAGTTGACGGAGCGTTCGGTATCGATCCCGGTCGAACGCGAGCGATATACACGTAGCGCTTATTCTGTCCGGAAGACTCCGTTCCTAAAAGGCGTAAATTTGTTTCGCTCACCTTAAATCCAATTGTCTCCGTAAGAGCTCGCATTGCTTTGCATTCATGGGTCGCGTCTTCAATCTCGTGTTTGCCACCTGGAAACCAGACCATGCCAATATCCTCTTTCGCTAGTAACACTCGTCGGCCATCGGTAACAAGAGTCGTCGAGTGAGTCCAATAGGTCTTCGGGGGGTTCTGTAGGTCATGGGGCAGAAATCGAACACGATCGGTGTCGTCGACGTAAACTTGCGTAGTCCATATTGTCGGTCCAACATCTTGCCTTCTTCCTTCTATTCCATCATTTGTAGGGCAGGTAAGCACATGTTCTTTCGCCGCCAGCTCATCGACAAGTCGGAAATTTCGCAGCAGCTTGAACCATGGTTTTGCCCTCCATTTTGGAACCACTATAACCGCTCTCAGGTGGGGATGGAGCAGTTTACTCCGTAAATAATGGCCCCAAAAATCTTCTAATTCATTAAATGGCGCATTTATCCAAATTCTCCGGTACTTTTGTAAATCTCTCTCCAGAAATGGGCGCGCCGGACAGCAAAAATCCTCCGCCACTTGAGAATTAAGGCCGTCACTATCGCTAGCTCCATCTAAGCCGAAAGGTCCTTAGGTCTGAGAGTACTTTAGGAAGTACTCCCTGTTAATCATCCAATCGCTAAAGTCCTTACTCCTAAAGAATGGCCTCAATGTCGTTTGAGGTAACGGGTTTCGTACATCTTCTGTCTTGGTCTCTTCCGGAGTCGCTGTAGGAGACGAAACCTCATCATGCAGCTTGCCGCGAGCTGCCGACTCAGGTCTCACTTTCCCGGTCGGGGTTTCCTCTTCTTGTCGTTCTGTTTGTTCCTTATGTTTGGGCAGTCGCTAGCGGTGTGTCCCTTCTTGTGGCAAATGAAGCACTTACCTTCCTTCTTAAATATGTCGACCTCCTCTTGAGTGAGGCGTCGAATCTCGTACAGCTCCCGCGGTTTCTCATCGGTCGCGCCATTCGAATCTTCCTCCGACTCACTGTCGACCTCCTCCGCTGCCTCCGAAAAGTCGTTGTTTTCTTCGATGGCGTTCAGCCGGCCTGTCGAACGTCGGGTTGTCTCAATCTTGGTCTCCGCTGCCTCCGCTCGCATGGCCGCTTGAATCGCCTCGTGTAGGGTCTTAGGGTTTTTCAGGGCAACCTCCTTATGAATCCAGGGTCTTAGACCGCGCTGGAAATCATGTACGTTATCTTCTTCATGACGGTGAGGAAGCTCCAATAATTGTTCTCGAAAATAGTTCGCATACTTCAGGACCGTGGTTTTCTGTCGCGCCTTGTCCAAATTCAATCTCGCTTGTTCCGCCGGTGTTCTTCCGCAGAATTCCTGAATTAAGGATTTCTCCATCTCAGAAACTCCGGAAAATCCTCCACCGACTTCATCTCTAGTCTGCGCAGCTTGGGAGTACCACCACTTCGAAAGCGGGCCTTCTAGAAAGCCATATACCAAGTACACTCCCCTCTGTTCTCCAGGGTTAACGTTGTGATACCGTAGGTACCCTCGTGCATGTCGGAACCAATTTTTCAGCTCATCGATATTAGTCGTAGCGATGCTCTTGATCTTGGCTGGTTTGACGTCGTTCGGCATCATGCTCGGCATCTCTCACGTCCTCTCCAATCTCAATTGTTCTCCTCGAAGAAAAATCTCCGCCTCTCGGCTTGTGTTCACTCGTCCTTCAAAATGTCTGAATCCGTTGTCGACGTGGTCACGCAGTTGAGATAGCTCAATCGAAAAAGTGTCAACTCGGTTACTTAGACGTTGTAGCATCTCGGTGACGTGTACCGACATAGGCTCCATCGTGGGACTCAATCCTTCTCGCACTGCCTGTCTTCCACCATCTGTCGACGTCGGTTGTGTCGGCCCATAAGGTGCCCCCTTTGATCGACCATCGACTTCCTATCATCCTATGGTAGTCTCTCTCCTGCTCGGTTAGACATCTTCGTCCCGTCTAGCTGTTCTGAGGCTCCGAAACCACGTGTGATCTGCTACTTTGGTTAGGCTAACTTGGCAACATTAGACTAATAGTAGAACCTAATCTCTGGATCTAATTATACATCGTTGAGAGAATTAATAAGATTGTCTTAGGAACAGAGTTTCTTACAATCTGAGTGTGGCGTAATTTTGGTCTGTACCGGTATGGGGTCTCTTCCTCGGCCAGTAAGTCCCTGTCTTAAATATCCACGCCTCAGGTGTTCTAGAAACAACCTTAGAACATGTACCTTGTGCTCTCTGCTAACTAAACCAAACTATTACTAGCGATACATATTATCTGAGATTATCCGTACCGTTTATCTGACGTTATCGCACAAGCTTTTAGAACTATCTATAGACGAACCATCTAGAAGAAATACTGCGAGTAACTCTGTATTGTCTAGGGAAAATACGGCGATACAGTGGTAGTGCCGTGATGACAATAAAAGAGTCACTGAATATCGCTAAGATACAGGTACCATTTAGAGGAAATAAACAATGTTTGATAATAGCACCTAGCTAAATGGGCTAGGATATAACACTCCCCCTAATGGACACCATCCCATCGACTCCGATCAAACCCTACAAACCCGCGCCAAACGCGGAGGGCCCATAACCTTTCGAAGGGTTACACGGAAGTGCCATCACCGGGAATCGAACCCGGCACTTCCGTGTCCGGAGTCAAACGCCGTAACCAAGTACCGCGCCGAAAAGTCGGTACTCCATGGGGATGTATCTCATATATATACCCCCATACTGCCCGAGCAACGGGCTCCCGCAGTACATCCACTATTGGCTAGGTAATAGGGTCAAGACTCCCCCGGAGTACGACGTAGGGATGTGTCCATTATCGTGCCCATCACGGAGATCTCACAACAGAAACACATGAGTGGCAAATGTATGCATGTGCGTAGCCAACTATATTTTGGGTGGAAGGAGAAAACAGCAAAATCCATCTTTCAAAGGCCATATTTATACAAAGGGTGCATAATTAAGTTTCAATGGACATGTATCATGGGCTGCATAACTCGCATGTGCACTTGCATGTCGCATACTGGGTAAATCATTCATGGTGATGCATACGGTTGGGTTGCCACGAACGAGTGAGCAATGTGTAGCCGCATGTGGCATGGATAAATCTCACATCGACAAGGTCAAACGGATACATTCGAGTTGATGACATAGCCCAGATGCGGTGACATGCGCTTACTAGCAGTTGGTGGACAATGGGATAGACTTTGAAGCAAGGCAGTGCAAAATAATAGTATCACACTCCAAAATGCGGTTTGAAATTCCTTGCTTAGCGCAATCGACTGAAATCAGTCGATTGTGCTTTCCCTTCATAAAACAATCAAGATGTACTCAAGAAATCTCAATCTTCTCAAGATGCACACTCAACTCACTGTTGAGGTCAATAAAACGTGTAATTGCAAAATTTTGTAGTGTAAATGCTGATAGTAATACTTTAAAGTAATACAATTTGAATTTCATTACAATCGTGGCTTTCGGTGACTCATTCCATGCTCCGAATTCACGTGTTGAACCTTCGTCGGTACATGTACATGTTGAACCGTGCATACACGTTCCGTATGGAAGGTAGCTAACGCACACGTAGTTACAGTCACACTCACACAAATGGAAAGTCACAAAGACGACCAACATGCGGCTTGGGGCCGGGACAAAGGAAGTGGAAAACTGTATCCTAGCGTTAGCTTTGCATCGAATAATACAATATACAGTTGTGTGTGGTCTAGACATGCACCAAGCATATCTAGAATAGATCACAATAACTATATGTAACTAAAAACTAGTATGCACTCCTTACCGGGTTACTCCCCCTGAAGATAGCTAAGGGATGAAACGTTGCATTGAGTTTGCTCCTCCTGGGATTGCACTTCGATGTCTTGTGAGTGCAAGTACTGGCTGTGGTTTGGTGAAGATGTCTGCCACAATTTGGTCAGTGGGTAGGTACCTCAGCGTCAGTGTGCCATGTTCCTCGTGGTCTTTAGTGCCACTTGAGGCCGATGTGTTTGGTCTCCTTGCTGACCAAGGCGTGCTTAGAGCAAGCTATGGCGCTTTGGTTGTCCTCCTTCATGGTGGTTGTTCAGGTTATGGGTTCGTTGAAGATCTCCCTCATAAGTTGGCGAAGGTGGAGTCCCTCCTTTGCGGCGTTCGCTGCAGAGTGGATTGGGCGACGCAGGTTTGTTGTTTGGTCTTGCTAATATGGAATCGGCCAAGAGTAAACAAGTAGCCTGAACGGGACTTGCGCGTGCCGCTATCGTTGACCAAATCCGCATCCGCGAAGCATGTACGTTGGAAGCTGTGGTCCGCACCCTCCCCCCCCAACGTCATGCGTTGGCCGATGATTTCACGGAGGTAGCGTTCTACATTCTTCAGTGTCTAGAGGTCAGCCTCCGTGGGGTGCGCATGATCGGAGCCTAGGATGCTCAAAGCCACAGACACATCAAGGCGCGTGCATACGGCTGCTTATTGCAAGCTACCCAAGAGGCCGGGATAGACGTCTTTCGCCACTCCCTTGAGGGGATGGGAGTCCATGCGCGTGAGGCTGGACAAGAAGCCGAGGTACACAGGTAGGGGAGATGGTTTGCAGTCTAACATGCCGTGCTTGGCCATGATATCCCTCAAGTACTTCGACTTGGCGATCGAGATAGTGGTAGATCTATCGCGAGTAATGTGCATGCCCAACAGTTGAGAGAGGGCGCCTAAGTCCTTGATTTTGAACTTGGCGCCTAGTCGGGCTTTGAACGAGGTCAGCCAAGCCGGCTCGTTGCATGGGGCGGGAATGTCATCAACGTAGAGCGCGATCATGGCGAAGACGGTCCCGGTTATGAAGATGTAGATACACGGGTCGGAGGTGCACTGTTGCCACCCATTGTCGATTAACCAAGCCCGCAGCAGGGTGTTGAATTCGAGGGGGGCTGTTTAAGTCAATAGAAGCAGCGTTTTAGTAAGTAGCACACCTTAGGTGTGCCATATGCGAAGCCGAGGGGTTGACGGATGCACACGTCCTCTTCGACGGGGGCGTATAGGAAGGCGGTGCCGATGTCAAGTGGACATGGTTCGAGGTCCGTGGCGGGTGCAATGGCAAGGAGGAGCCGGAGGCAAGCCATCCGGATAACCGCGGAGAAGGTCTCTCTGTAGTCGAGACCCGAGCGTTGACTATAGCCCATGGCCACGAAGCGGGCTTTGCAGCGAGAAACTTCACTCTTTGTGTCCGACTCGATTTTGTAGATCCACATGATGTTCACGATCGTGATGTCGGCAAGGAGGTCGAAGAGCTCCCACGTGCCGTTGTCCATGAGGGGGTCATACTCATGTTGCATCGCTGTTTTCCATTCCGTTGGTTGTGCGCTAGAGAGGGCAGCACGGTGAGATACCGGCTCCACACAGTCTCGGGCCGACAAAAGGTCGACGGCACTAGCCGATGCGCCAACATGGAGATGTGGGGGCCCAGTAATTATCGTCGCCACGTCGGGTTGTTCGACGATGTCCTCTTTCGTCTTTCCTTGTTACGTGTCACAACACTCGGTGACATATGCAAGAGGGTAGGCTTATAGGTGTGCGACCAAGTTTCCGTGGCGGATTGGGTGAGACTGGAGGCGGGTTGTGCGGTTTGCATCATGCAGCGGGGAGGCATCTTCGGGATCATGTGTGTCTAGATCAAGAGGGCGTGAATGGGGGTCGTGACCGTGGTCATTGTCCGCATCGGAGGCGTCAATATATTAGGGATCATGGAATCAATATTCGTGGAGACACCGAGGCCTGGAACGTCCTCGTGGAAAACAACATGAACTGAGGTGGTGATTGTTGAACGTGGTATGCACGGTTCGATAAGGAAGATACTGTAACGTGATGGTTACAGATACGCTACACGACCAGCCTTGGGTGGCGGCTGGTGTCGAGACAAGAGTGTGTGTCAGCTGTCGCTGTCAGCTGTCTGTACGCTAGTTTGTGATATCGCGCTCAGACACTCTAGGTGATGTCCTGTACATAAGGACTTCTATCAGAGCATACATTAGCTCTCTGTAACTAATCTGCATTAGGAATTACTTACAACACTCCCCCTCAAGATAGCTAAGGTGTGTCTTGTGACCAGATGGAAGTGATTACAGAATTCCTTCTACAAAGTGTGTCGCTGCATGGGTCCAGATGTCCCCAGAATGGCGCTCCTGTGTTTCACGAGTGCAGGTCCAGGTAGTGGCTTGGTCAGCATGTCAGCGACCATGTCACCGGTGGGTAGGTACCGTAGTTTGACGGTCCCCAGCTGTACGTGGTCCTTCACGAAATGATACTTCAGGTCGATGTGCTTGGTCTTCTCGCTCACCAGTGCATTCTGCGAATAGGCGATGCAGCTCTGGTTGTCTTCCCAGATTGTGGTCGTCCCGCTGACAGGTCGACTGAAGATCTCCGACAACATCTGTCGAATATGGATGGCCTCCTTAGTCGCGTCCGCTGCTGAGTAGTACTCAGCCTCGCATGTTGACTGTGCGACGCAGGACTGCTTTCTAGACTTGTAGCTGACTGCACCTCTGCCCAGTGTAAAAACAAATCCCGATCGTGACCGGCGTGTCACACTGTCATTGCCCCAGTCTGCATCAGCGAAGCCTGTAAGTTGGAGAGTGTTGTCCTCACCCCCCCCCAACGTCAGGCTCATGGCTGGAGACCCTTTAAGATAGCGCAACACTTTCTTAAGGGCCTGCATGTGGGCCACTGTAGGGTTCGCTTGCGCAGAGCCCAGAATGCTGAGCGCGGTCGAAATGTCCGGGCGAGTGCATACAGCGGCATATTGCAAACTGCCGAGCAGACTCGGGTAAACGTCCCGGTCCGCGCCTGTGAGGGGTACAGCCGTCTGCTTGGAGAGCGCAGCCAAAAAACCGGGGTCCATCGGGAGACACGAGGGTTTGCAGTCCACCATGTCATGTTTTCAAGCAGCTCGCGCACGTATTTGCCTTGATCGAGGCTGATGGTGCGCGCCGCTCTGTCCCTGGTGATGTGCATGCCGATGATGTCGGACAGGTCACCCTGATCCTTGATGTCAAATCGGGATCGCACCAGCGCGGTGAAGGCCACCCGCCAGGCGGTGTTGTTGCACGCCACAGGAATGTCATCCACGTAGAGGGCAATCATGGCGAAGACGCCGTCGGCCTCAAAGATGTAGATGCATGGGTCAGAGATCAGCTGGCGCCAGCCTTGAGAGACTAGCCAGTCGCGAAGCAGCTCGTTAAACTCCCTGGGGGACTGCTTCAAGCCGTATAGGCACCGGCGGAGGTGACAGACATTGGTGGTACCGTCATCGAACCCCAGGGGCTGTCTGATGTAGACATCCTCCTTGATGGGTGCGTACAGAAACGCCGTGTCGATGTCGAGACCGCCTAGGTCGAGGTCACGAGCAGCGGCAATACTGAAGAAGACGCGGAGGCTAGCTAGTCGGATGACGGGTGAGAACGTCTCCGTGTAGTCAATCCCCTCGCGCTGGCTGCAGCCTTTTGCGACAAATCGTGCCTTGTATCGAGAAACAGCACCAGATGCGTCTGTTTTAGCCTTGTAGACCCACATGCTGTTGACCACGCGGCGTCCAGCGGGCAGGGGAACGAGATCCCACGTCTGGTTGGACGTAAGAGAGTTGAATTCCACCTGCATGGCTGTCTGCCATTCCGCGGACTGTGGACTAACTAAGGCATCCTTGTAAGATGTGGGTTCAACACAGACGCTTGCGGACACCATAGCGACATCACTCACAGGTCCTTCAGAGTACATGTGACGTGGCTGAGCTGTCATCATGGAGAAGTCAGGGAGTGGAAAAATGTCGTCCATGTGGTCGGACAGGTCGTGCTCACACGAGTCAGTGACACACACGCGCGGCACAGCAGAGACATGGGCAACATACTCCCCATAGCGAGTAGGCGGTCCGCGAGGGCGAGCGGGTCTGTCGACCTCCTCCACACACCCTGTGTCATCTGTGTCCAGGGTCAGATCTGAGAGTGGGTGACTTTCAGGGGAAATGGGGAGAGCCTCTGTGTCTGCACACACATCAATCGACGAGGCGACAGGGTGGGATGTCCCAAACCCGGGCACAGTCTCTTCAAACTTGACGTGAACAGACGTGGTGATGCGCCTGGTCGCGGGGTTGTAGATACGATACCCTGGGGAGTTATGAGAGTACCCCACCAGCACACCTCGGAACGCTTTCAGGCCAAGTTTCCGTCTGAGGTTATCAGGTACCTTGGCAAATGCTGCACATCCGAACACGCGAAATACTGACGCGTCAGGGACTGCGCCTGTGAGAATGGTGACAGGGACCCCCCCAGACGGGCCAACAGCCCGACTGTAAGTACGGTTACGGAGGTGGACCACAGTGCTGATCGCGCATGACCACATGCTGTTAGGCACAGACATGGCGTGAAGCATTGAGGACGCGCAGTCACGCAGTGTGCGCCACGGGCGTTCTGCTTTCCCAAGCATGTGATGTGCATAGGGCGCCGAGAATTGAGTGCTGAAACCCAATCTCGCGCACATGAGCTGCGTGTTCGCGGCCTCGAAAACCGAGTCTGAGTCGAATTTCAGAAACGGTGCAAATGCATGGAGGTGTGAGTGATAACGGGCATGAGTATGCCGCGCGTCCAGGAGGATGGTCTCCAGTTTCGCGCACGTCTCATCCTTAGACTTCAGAAACCGCACCCACATGAAGTTAGTGTGGTGGTCGATGACCAGCAAGCAATACCGCAGGCCGTAGGGGGAGGGTACACTGACAGGACCCCACAGATCACACGACATGTGTTGAAGCGGGGCGGCTGGCTTCTGAGATGCTGTGCGATTTTTTGGCGCAGACGTGGCTTTGTTCAGATTGCAAGACTCACAGGCGAGATCTTTTACAGAACTAGGCATAACCGGTACAGACACCGTGTTATGAGAATGCTGAGCCTGCAGGCTCTGCATGTTCAGGTGCCCCATTCTACTGTGCCACAAAGCAGCGTCGCACTCAGCAGCAAGTGCGACAGAGTTCTGGCTACGACTGTCTACGGTGGGCGAGGACATCCCCGCACAGGCATGCGACCTCGGGAGGAGGTACAGTCCGTTCCCCGACGGGATTAGCATCCCCATTCCTGTGGTCACACGCACAGTGCCAGAGTCAGTGTCTGTAGGGAAAGAAAACGCACACCCTGAGTGTTGCTGCATCCAGCTGACACTCAGGAGACGACTGATACGTTGCGCTGATCGAGAGGACAAGTCAGGGGTGTACAGGGCATGAGCGAGCCGAAAGACTGTTCGACCGGAGGTCAGGCAAATGGGGATGCGGACTTTTCCACTGCCCTGGACCGTGACACCGACACCACCAACTGTGCTGCGGCGGGAGGATGGATGAAATTCCGAAAAATCCGACCGAAATGACGTCAAGTTAACGGAGCAGGCAGAGTCAACTACCCAGTACTCAGACATGTCGGCAACACGAGATGCAGCAGACGCAACTGAGGCAAAGGACGTACTGACCTCAGTGTCGTCATACTCGTCTTGCATGTCGTATTCCAGTGCGTCCTCAGCGGGAGCATGTCCCTCGGATGCTTCAGCAGCAGAAAGGTGGCTGAGGTGTGCAGTGGGGGGAGGCTGGTCCGCGTATCTCTCGGCAATCTGTTTGCGCTTGGCCAGTGTCCAGCGGAGGACATCAGCATCCGGCGCTTTGCAGGTCGACCAGACATGGTTTGGGTCTCCGCAGGCCCCGCACTTCATTGCGAACTTGGACTTCTTTTTGTCCGCGGTCCATCCCCCACTGCCACGGCCACCTTGCCGTTTGCGATCCGCAAGGAAGGCATTGACCGCAGGCCCGGAATCAGCAGTGTCCCCCTTGTTGGAGACATCTGCATCAAGATTTTGAGCCTGGTGGATAATGCTACCCATCACTTTGTCGGCTGACAGGATGAAGTCGGTGTCAAAGGCATTAATCACACACTGTTTGGCTTGGCCATACTGCCCAACGTTCGACAGACCGCGAATCATGACCAGAGCGAGGACGTGGGGGTGAATGGCTGCAGAGCCATCTTTCAGCTGCATGCACTCGTTCAGCTCATCGAAGCACTGCTTCACAACGTGGACGTATGCCGAGACTGATTGACCAGAGGCCTGACGAACCATCATGCGGTCCATGAGCGACAACGTGCGTGAAATGGACTGCGCGTCCAGTCTCTCGCACAGCACTTCCCATGCGGCTGTCCCGTAGTCGAGTCGTCCAGCGGGGACCCCCGCGATGGCCTGTGCAGCTGGCTTGTTCTGGCGGCAGCACTGAACGAGCATCGCGTGCGCGAACCGCTGAGCGACTGGATTCAGAGGCACGCCAGAGGAGGAAAGAGCAAGTTGAGGGATCAGTGCAGCCCCCTTAATCGAAAGGAACGACAGGAAGTCGCGCTTCCAGGTCTTGAATTCACCCGTCCTCGGCATAAGCGGAGCGTCCATGCGAAAAGACCGGGAAAAAGAGGCACCGTCGAAGTTGGTGGCCCAGTCTGCTGTCATCGCAACGAACTCCGGGTCGATCGTGGGCCTGCGGCTGGCGCTGCCGTGGAGTGGGTACTCGTGTACCGGAGTAGGCACAGGGTTGCTAGCAGGCCGGTACTGGTTGGGCACAGGTTGGAACGGCGCCGTGTCGATAGGCACCGGGTGATCGCGCAGTGCGTCCCGACGGAGGAGCTCCGACTGCGTCCGGTCCTGGTCGTCCATTCTGGCGTGGAGCAGCTGTAGCTGTTCCATCACCAGTCGAATGCTGTCGCCGGCTGAGTCGGGCAACGGAGTGTCGCACGTGCCGGAGTCGACACCCGAGTCGGCGGCTGATGCGGTAGGTGCCGGCTTTGATTTTGGCGCCATCGTAAAAGGGTCGAGTACCCAACCGGACAGTGGAAAAAATCCACTAGCGGTAACTGTGCCTAACGACGGTATACAAAGAGACGGCCTGATGCCCGCCGACCCGTCGGCCTGTTACCCCGGGGTGTCTCAATGCACCTTTTTCGTATCCTCCACCCAGTGTGGGGCACAGTGACAGCCGAGGCAAGAACAGGCAGGTGTATACGTCCGCTGCTCTACGTTACGGCTGAAGTTGTCGTGCACCCTGTGTATGAGTATTCACCCTCACAATGCTCCCCCCTTCCCCACTCCAGCTTGGACCTGTATGCACCCTGTCCACACAAGCGAGTGCGCTTGTGTGGTTGGCTAGGTCGTCGTGGCGTAGAGTAGAGTAGGTGGTAGCGGGGCTGTTCCGTAGAGTAGTGTTTGAGAAAGTGGAAATAAATATACAGAGTAAAGTATGATTATTCGAAAAAAAAAAATGGCTTTGCCTTCGGGCGAGTGTCCAAGTTGCACACCGAAAGGCACTGTCGTCTCGCGTAACCTTCAGGTGGAGGGCTCCATAACCTGTTGAACGTGGTATGCACGGTTCGATAAGGAAGATACTGTAACGTGATGGTTACAGATACGCTACACGACCAGCCTTGGGTGGCGGCTGGTGTCGAGACAAGAGTGTGTGTCAGCTGTCGCTGTCAGCTGTCTGTACGCTGGTTTGTGATATCGCGCTCAGACACTCTAGGTGATGTCCTGTACATAAGGACTTCTATCAGAGCATACATTAGCTCTCTGTAACTAATCTGCATTAGGAATTACTTACAACAGTGATGCGGCGCGTAAGAGGCTCGTATACACGGTACGCTAGAGCGTCATGTGGATAACCGACCATGACGCCGCAGAGCGCATTTCGCCCAGTTTGAGGCGTAGCTTGCCATGCAATTTGGCGAAGACACTGCACCCGAACACGCGGAACTTGGACTCGTCGGGCGCATTGGACGTTTGGAGGGTGATCGGAACGCCCAGCAACTACATGCGGAGAGGCCAACTGCGCGGCTGGATATGCGGTTGCGGAGGTACACAACGGTACTAAACGCCTATGACCACATGGGACATGGGACGGATTTGCTTTGCATCATTGCATGTGCATTATCTTTGATTGTGCGCCACATGCGCTGTGCCTTGCCGAGCATGTGGTGGGCGTACGGGGCTGAAAATTGCACTCCAACACCGAAGCAACCACACATCTTGCGGTTCATAGCTGCCTCGGAAACCGAGTCCGAGTCGAATTTCAGATCAGATGCAATGGCACCGAACGAAGAATGTTACCACGCGTACATACGGCGAATTTCCAGAAGAATGGAATCGAGTTCCGAGCACGTATCGTCTTTCGATTTCAGAAACCGCACCCACATGTAGTTGGTGTGGTGGTCTCGATAACGAGCAGACAACAACACATGCCATAGGGGGAGGGGACATTCACTGAGCCTTATATATCTGAGGACAGATTGGCGCCCGCCGGCGGCGCAGCGGCGGCGGCTCCAGAGGGGTTTGCGCTTGCATGCCCGTCGGCACCTACCTCTACCTCTACCACGCGGTGGGGGATGGTAACCATGTAGCCGTGCCCATATTGGCACAATAGGGGGCTGAACAAGGTAACGTCAGCTGCGACCCGCGTGATCAACAACTGTCGGGAAGCCATGTACGGAGGGTTTTGGAAATAATATTATCCGTACACCAACATTGGGATCTCCCGCTCGGCATGTCCGACATGTTCTTTTTCGTGATTGAGCTCACAGATACTCTCCCGACAAGGGGGCGGGGGCTTTGTCTACGAAATAGTTTTTGGCGACGACGGGTACGGACGGATCAACGGTGGGACGCGTGTGTTGGAGATGGCAGCGTAAAGGCAAGACGCTCGCTAGCAGCCGACTAGCCATGTGAGATTCGAGTCTCCCTTTGGGGTGAGGCTAGAAGCTAAATAGGACGGACGAAGGTCGGAGCCCAAGGAGCGACACGGTCTGGCGGTGGAGGTCCTCATGATCATCCGCCGCCGGAAGAACCCGGTGCATGGCGTTCTTTTGGATAAATATTCCCGTACCCACCATCTTTTGCGGAGCGGCGACTCGATCCATGTGCTCGACCAACCCCTCCCCTAGTCGGCACCATGTTGTCGACATGCTTCCTCATGCAATATGCCTAGGGTTACTGCAACGGCACATTGCTCGTACCGGCGCCCCCCTAACAACGTATACCAACCGGGGGGAGGGGTGACGGACGGCCACACCGCGATTAGACATGCGCTAGAAACAAACGGCGAAAGGATAGGGGACATGGGAAATCTGGCACGGGGGCAGGAGAACCAGCCGGACACCGTCTGAGGCAAAGGCACTTCTTCTTCCCAACCCCCGAAGGAGGAGGGAAGACTAGGCTAGATGGCACGCTGCGACGGAAGGAGCAACGAATATCTCGGCCGGTGATGTGCTAGGATGAGAAGGGACCGACAACGACATGAGCGAGGGGTGTTTTCGCATGCCTCCCCCCCCTAGCTCCGGTACGACCGGAGTCGCACCGCAAGAGAGGTCAGAGAGGTCCTACTCGACAAGCACGAACAAATTGACAAGCGTCTTCGCCGCTGCTGCAGGAAGCCACGTAGCGTGGACTCGTGGAGAGTAGCGACATTTTATATTTCATACAGCATGCAAAAAAAAATACATATAGAATCAGAAAATATCAAATACATGTTTACGTATATGTTTCTGACGGTATCGCTACTCTGATTGGAGAGGTCGGAGTAAGTGGTTCACGGTCTAGCCCCTGCCAAGCAAGACGTGCACGGCAAATCAAGGGGGGCCTAGAGGCACTAGCCGGTTAAATCCGGTATTGTTGTAAACAATTTCAATTTCAATTCATGACAGATTCATGAGGGGGCGCGACGGCTGAAATTGAAATTGTTAACAACATGTACCAGGTGAAACCGGTCCTTGTATGTGGGCCTTCCCAACTATGCCATGCAGGTTCTTACAAGTCGGGGCTAGACCGCGAACCGCCTAAGTCCAACTTCTCCAAAGGGTGTTGGGGGTTTTTACTTCCCCCCGGGGAATGTGACGTGCGTGAGGGTGACAGCTTTAAGCCACGGGCTTGTATGAGTGCGGTGAGTGGAGGTGCGTCGTGTGGTCGTGCGGGATTCGACCCGATACGGTATACGAGAAAGATATGGTACATCCATTGGACAGCGTGCAAGTGGGGTTATGCTAGGATGATGGTCGTGTCGAGTCGTGTCTTTGCGATGAGTTTGTTAGGAGAGTTTGTGCGGAGGGTGAGAACTGAGGTGAGACTGGTAGTGATGGGTGAGTGAGGTGTACATGTGCGGCTCGTGAATATGGGAAGAATGTCGACTTCGGTATTTGGTTAGTGTTGGCGAAGGGGGTATACTTGTCGCAATTCATTTGTGCGGTGTGGGAGAGGTTGTGGTCCGTGCAATATTTCCATTCCCCTATCTAAAGAAATTTT
The DNA here is from genome assembly GCA_026401115.1 of Tetraselmis chui. NCBI lineage: Eukaryota > Viridiplantae > Chlorophyta > Chlorodendrophyceae > Chlorodendrales > Chlorodendraceae > Tetraselmis > Tetraselmis chui. The sequence continues at coordinate 16,284 of JAPMLY010000712.1, forward strand.
AATCGAAGAGTAACGTCGGCGGCCGTTTGTGTGTCCGACGAATCTAGGTTCGAGAAGCAGGATGAAGTCGGATTTGTTTGCCGGGGGACTCAACGAGGAGGGGTGTATCTCGGCAGGGAGGATTGCATGGCATGAGGTGAGGGAGTCGGGCGAGAGGCCTTCTTCAGGAACAACTAGACGGGTGGGCATGTGGTAAGGGTGAGGAGGGTGACAGTCAAGGAGGGTATGGATGGGAGTAGGGGATGTGAAGGATTTGATGGGTTTGTTACCAAAACCTGCCGTGATGGTCTCCCATCGGCCTCAGGTGTGGCGTTCTATGAGGGAGAGGAGTTGTAGCTCGTTGTTGTGGCTGTCCTGTCTAAGGCCGGACATGGTGGGGCAGTTACCGGCCGTATGGCCGTCGCTGGTAAATTGACTACAAATTGGGCAACGCAGGGTGGGGTTTTGGGTGAGGAGGCGGGTGTTGTGCAGGCAGCATATGAATTCTTGCTTGTGAGTAAATTGGATGTTGCTGAATGATGTGCGTTGTTTGTGGAAGGTGAAGTCCGCCCCGTCCGCCGCGGCGCGGGCGAGAAGGGCGCCGTGTTTGGTGGTTTGTGAGAGGGGTGTGTGTGTGTTTGGTGTTGTACGTGTGTGCATCGGGCTGTGGCTGGTGTACCTGTAGGGTATGGCGATGGCTTAGAATTTCGAGACAAGGAGAGGAATTGCGGGGTGCAACACTAGCCATGTGCAATAAGCATGAGTCACAAAACCCGGCAGCGCATGAGTCGTCGGCACACCGTGATCATGATGTGCATCGATGCTCTACATATTTAGGTGGCCAAAGCGGCGGCGCCATAGAACTGGATCACAATGTGCAGTGAGTGCTACACATTTGTTTACTTAAGCTGAGCTATCCAAGGGGGGCAGTCCCTCTGGTGGTGTGTTGTGGCTCTGAAGGTAGAGACCGTTTCTGGACGGCATCAACACACCCATTCCTGTGGGCACCACGAGCAACTCAACAACATAGTTAGTGGGGGAATTGAAGTTGCAGCCAATGTGAGATTGCATCCAACTGACACTAAGGAGGCGACCGATGCGTTGTGCATAGCGAGACGACATATTATGTGTATACAACGCATGTTAATTGCGATGGATAGTTGTGCCATACACAAGGAGAATGGCAATTTGAACTCCCAATAACGTCAACCCCGGCACCACCAATACGAGAAGAGCCCGAAGGTGGCTCGAACGTAACGAAACCGCCGCGGAAAGTTAATGAAGCAGGCCGAGTAGACGACCCAGAATTGGGATAGATCACGGTTGGGGATGAGGGAAGATGAGATCGCAACATAGGTGAAAGGGACACTCACATCTGTAACATCATTCTCATCAATGCACTCCTCCATAGTCGGCATGTGGGCAGTCGTATGGTGGGACGTTGCTCATGAGGGCAGTGGGTGTAGGGGCAGTGATGCCGGGAGTACCATACTCATGGATGATCATCTTTCGTTTACCAAGAGTCCACTTAAACATGTTGCCGTCCGAAGGCATGCAGGATGGCATGACGTGGTCGAGACTGCCACATGCATGACACTTGTTGGGCAGACTACGACCACCGCGTCCACCATGACCGGGGTGGCCACGTTCACCATGGGAACTACGGCTAGCTGAGATAAACGCATAGATTGTTGGGGCCGGACGAGCAGGGGCTGGCGGATATGTTCCTGAAAGTTCTTATTCCATGTTTTGAGCCGGGTGGAGGATGCCGGTCATCTCCTCGTCCGCGGACATGAGGTAGTTGGTGTTGAACGCGTTGATGACAAAATGTCCCGCCTGCCCGAATTGGCCGGTGCAGAAAATGTCAGGCAGCATAAGGAGTCCCAAGTGATGAGGGTGGATGACAACCGATACACCGATCATTTCACATGTCTCGATGTGCTGAAATTGAAATTTTATTACAACAATACCGGCAAACATGACAGAATGTTGTCTAACGGCCATCAATACTTTGCCATCTAAGACACTTAGGAGAACGATTGGGCCGGGTACTCTTCGACAAGGTACACCTATCGACACACCTATCTTCAATGTGTGCCGACGTTCCTCGGGGGTTCTGAATTGTAAGCAACCGCATTAATTGCCACAGCCCCCCGCCTAAGCTGTACCAAAATAACTGTAATAAAAAACAGTAAAAATAAATCCACTTGTCAAGAATACAAAATGAAACTCCTGCTCGACCTTTACCATGCACGGCCCGCTCCCACCGAACCGGGGTGCAGACCGGCCTAGGTCGATCGGCGTTCGGGAGGGTCGACTGGCCACCCTAATCTAGCTCCCGCGTGACTTCGGTCTTGCCGGAGAAAGGAAGGGAAAAGCTAGCGAACAAACCCTCCTCACGCGGTCGCTCGTCGATCCCGCCGTCGCATCCCGTAAGCCCCGTCCCAAGGTCGTTGCCACTCCTAACGTCGCGACTTTCCTCCTAGTCGAGGTGGGGGGGACCAAGACACACATACAAAGGGGAAACCTAGCGATTCTTCCTCTACGCGTGGATTCCCCCCTCACTTTCTCGGCTCTTCCCTGTTTGGTACCCGGGTACTTGTCTGGCAGTCCGGCTTGCGCCCGTACCCTCCCCCCTTTGATCGCGCGTCCACCGAGCAACCATGTTTCAAGCGTGTGCTTCCGCGCTAACCCGGGCCCACGCTCTCTTTTAGGTCTGTCCACCCGTATCGTTCGCACGTATGACGGTAACCACTCCCGAGTCCATGCGTACATTTCCGATCCTTGTTGGGAGATTTGAGGGAGATCCGCGGGGTACGGCGGGGCAGTAACCTCCACGCCGGGTACGGACATTATTTTAGTTTCCGAAAAAGCCCTCCGTACTTGGCTTTCCGTCGCCTCACCTAGCCGCTTATCCGCATGCGACCGACCTCCGGCGTGTGTCATGTCGTGCCTCGCCCCCCGGGAAGGCGCTAATGGCAAAGGGCTGCTCGACGGCGAGCAAGCGCCCTTGCCTTGCGCTGCTTCCCGGCTGACCATCGCCAGCTCCAACGCCCGCATCTCACCGCTGAACCGGCCGTACCCTCCTCTCCACCACACGATCACGAGATAAAGGTCCCACCCCTCGAAGTAAGACAATATCTAGTAGTAACTGACCACGAGAAAATTATATCGGACGTGTCGAGCGGGAGATCTTGGCGCCGGTAGTGCACAAAAAACATTTATTCGAAAGTCCTATGTACATGGCTTCCCCGAGAGCCGTTGATCACGCAGATCGCATTATTGCCGGCCCTCTTGGCCCCCTACCGAGTCAAGCATGACACGGCTACGGGGTTTCTACTGCCCACCACGGGGAGGTGAGGGGATGCCGGAGGGTCCGCGAGCGCACCCCTTCCGGGCCCGCCGTAAGTGCGCCGCCTGCGGGCGCCGCGGTGGAGTAGTGCACGATCGCAATACCCGGATCCAAGACGGCCACGGGTGTGCGAAATTATTCAAATCCACCGTACCGGGTTTTCCGGCGGCGGCTGATCATCAAGAACACCCCGCCGACAGACCTCGCCGCTTCTCACGTCCCGATGGTCCTCGTCGCTATTGGTGTCATGCTGCCCCCTTTCGGCCGGCTCGACGTTAGCATGCTGGTCGACGTCGAGCAAGCGCCATACCCTAGCGGTGCGTCCCGGCTTTCCGCTAGGGTATTTTGCTGTATTTTGTTTACCCTCGCGTGCGCCTCGCCTCGCTTGCTACATATTGCTATTTTCAGCCTGACTTGAAACACATCCGATTCGGCCGCAAGGCACACCGTCGTGTAGCACTTGCTTAGACGAGTCGAACGAGTCATGATTTAATAATATTGACCCTCCACCGGCTTCGAAACTGCCCGACAAACGTTGTTCTAGCTTCAAGTAATGGAGTTTTGCAAGCTTACTAGACATCCCGCGTTCTAGCCCCCCTTCATACATCTCCGATTGTTCAGGCAAGCATACCATCGTGCAGCTCTTGCTCAAACGAGTCCAACGAGTCATGTTTTGCTACATTAACATGACCACCGAACGGCTTCGTCGCAGCATGCACCCGTAGGAGAAACCCGTACAATACCGCTCTCGGCTCCGTTCCTCTTACTGCCGCTGACTCACATAGATCCAAGCGGCTCGTTACAGCTCTACCACGCCCCGTCTACGTGTTTGCAAGCTTTGCAACATGTTATGGCGATTATGCTATAGCGTGGACTCTAGGGAGCCTCGTCGGCTCGACACATGTGCACCTCCGAGTCCGCAGTCCAACCGAAACGCCAAGCAAGACCGCCGCCAACGCCGCCACTTCGTTCTCCACTCGACGCCGCCAGCGCCGCCACCGGCAGCCGACACAGTACTCTATATCGACAGTACATGTAATTTCCCGTACAACATGTTGGCAGTGGTCTCCGGTACACATACTTGTGCTTCCGTATGCGTCATATGTCTGTATCGTATCCGCCTTAGATCATGTCTAACGCAAGCAACCACCCACTATCAGAACCCATATCTACTGCATTGTTGAATGCCTTATCATCTAAATATGCTGAGTCACATCTGTCCTATCACTGCAACACTCGTACTGGATATCAATTTGTTGAGTAGCAACTTGATTACCATGTTAAACAAAGTTTTTCAACATCTATTAAGCCAACCAGGAGCCCGATTATTCAAGAGCTTGTGTCATGCAAGCAAGCGCTAAGGAGTCCTTAATCGGGGGAGTGGGAAGCAATTATCAAGAGCGAGTACGACTCAATTGTATCTCGAAAACCTGGACATTGGTCCCTAGTCCTGCCGGCCGCAAACTCGTGGATTCCAAGTGGGTGTTCAAGCTGAAGCGCGATGCCAATGGGAAGATTGCAAGGTACAAAACAAGACTTGTGGCTCGCGGGTTTACTCTAGAGGAGGGTGTGGAGTACCGCGAGACCTTTGCTCCCTATGTGAGGGTGATTTCTATTCGGACGTTGCTCGCGCTTGCTGCTTATAATGATTGGGAGGTGGAGCAACTTGATGTAGTGACGGCATTCTTGGAGGAAATCTACATGAGGCAGCCGGAAGGATTTCGTCACACCGACATCAATCAAGAGGAGCGAGTGTGCTTGTCGAAGAAATCACTATATAGCATCAAGCAAGCTCCTAGTAGGAGCAAGAAAAAGACAATCACAGCATGGCTAGAGGAGTTTGGCTTCAGCCAATTCAAGGTGGATCCCGGCATTTACGTCTTCATCAAGGAGGGTGAGCTTTATGCCTTGGCGTTGTACGTGGACGACAACATCATCGTCGGACCAACGGGTAGCTTCATCGTTGGGTTCAAGTCGGCTTTCGGCGTGAGGTTTCAGGTGCAAGACCTCGGTCCTGTGTCTTGGTTGCTCAGCATGACAGTCGAGCGAGATCGTGGCAACCGCATCAGCAAGATTGGACAGCAACAACACGTCTCAAATATGCTGGAGCGCTTCAACATGGTGGACTGCAAGCCAGCGGGCTCAACTATGGCGGTCGATGCTTTGAGCAATTGTGTGGAAACTTCGACATCAAAGATGCCTCCCGGTCTAATGGTGTCGTACCAAAGCTTGATCGGTAGTTTGCTATACGGTTCCGTAAGCACACGGCCCGACATCACCATGGTTGTTAGCATCCTTAGTAGGTACATGTCCAACCCCTCTAACTCACATTGGAAGCAAGCCAAGATGGTGCTCCGCTACCTCAAGGGAACCGCAGATTCGGTATCGATGTACGGTGGCGCACCTTCATCAAAGTTGGTAGGATGGTCGGACTCTGACTACGCGAGTGATATTGGCGAGCGGCGCTCTCGCACGAGGTATGTGTTCATGCTCAACGGTGCAACGGTGAGTTTGAAGAGTCGGCGGCAACAAATTGTGGCGCCGTCGACAGCGGAGGCACAGTAAATGGCGCTGACAACGGCCACTCACAAGGCAATGAGTTCACGAGTTCATGAGTGAACGCTTCATGAGTTTCACCAAGACTTCGGGTCTGCCATCACCATTCACGAGGACAATGAGAGTTGTATTGCACTCAACAGGAATAGCGTCACGACTAGACGCATCAAACACATGGACGTGAGGTAGCACTTTTGTCGGGAGAAGGTGGAGAGCGGAGTCATCGAGGTGCAGTATTGTGCGACGGAGAACATGCTTGCTGATGTGCTAACCAAGCCATTAGTGAGTGCAAGGCACAACAAGTTGGAGCAGATGGGACATCCTCAGGCCTCCGGGACTGTTCTCCACGAGGACAACAAGAGCTGCATCGCCCTCTGCAAGAGCACAACGACGACAGGGCGCAGTAAGCACATCGACGTGAAGAAGCACTTCTATCGTGAGAAGCAAGAGAGCGGCGAGATCGTGGTGAAGTATTGTCCGACAGAGGTGATGCTCGCGGATGCACTAACCAAGCCTCTCGCTGCGGACAAGCATGGGCAACTTTTCAAAGCAATGATGGGAAGTGGTAGTGAGTAGCGAGGGGGAGAGTCGAGAGCAGTTGTATGTCGCTACTTCACTATACTGAAGAAATCGCCATTTAACGCGATACATGAGCTATTTGAGGCTAGATTGAATTGTGACCGTTGGATCATAGATCTAACGGTCCAAGAAGCGTTTTGGAGAAAACGGCACTATTACTGATTTTTGTACGTGTGGTTCTAAAGGTTATAAATGTGGAGAGTTAAATGTTGTATCCATCCCTCTACGCTCCAACCTTCAATATTGCCCTTGAGCTCACCCATGGGACTAGATTGTTTTCGATAGTTTGGCATTAACGATCATGCCTTACTCCAATCCTTCACATCATTCGCCGCATCCTCGCGTCACACCTTAGAGAAATTGTGGGAGTCCCCGTCTTCTCGTGTCCCTTACCTCAGCTAATATGTAGCCAAGGCCATCATCAAATGCGAACATGGGTTGTCCGGATGACCTCAGCGCTAGCGACATGGCGAAATTCTTTCGACCGAGCAAGGGGACAAGGAGGGAGGCGAATGAAGACGGGGGCTTGTTGAAAAAATACATGCAGCATGCATTGCGCTTACTCGTTCGCTAGTCTACCGGAAAGCTTGTAAACATCGCACATTTTGCCTACAAATTGATTCAACCGGAGCATACAACTGTCTACGGATGCCACAAGAGCCCACTTGCTGCCAGTCGCACTACTCGTTGATTCTCTCGGGGTATACAAGTGCAGAGGCCGACGCCGCGTGGGAGCCTCGGGCGCTGTTGCCTGCGCTCGCGGCACTTCCTAAACGCCTGCATGCGTCACACATTCACGCGTTACATTGGCATAATAAGTGAATTAATGGGACACTAAACTTTGACATGCTTTCCACGGGCGATAACCGTCGAAGGGGGGTGACATCGTACCTTAGGGCATGCACCGCAGGCTTGAAGTCGTTGATTCCGACAGCAGCGGCCTTGTTGTTGATGGTGGAGGAGTCGGCGACGCTGTTGAAATAGCAACCGAGATACAAAGGACACGCTTAGGAAATATGCAGCAAGCACAGAACCGTTTAAGTACTCGGTCCAGCAGTCACTTGTCAGCTTGCTAGATTAAATGTTGACCACCTGGAGAACTGAACTGCTTACGATAGACATATGACTTAATTTTTCGTCCTCTCTACTTCGGCGCGGTGATACCATACCGGCCGCAGCAATGCATGAAAGAGATGCATTGAGAATAAGCAGACGCGCAAGCTTTCACCTAATATGTTTTGCACATGTATGGAAGTTATTCGGTCGAGGGCGCAGAGCAACTCGGCAGGTGCTTAGCGTGAGCTTTGGCGTTGTCACACATAATTGTGGCTACATATATAGAAGAACGGGCGGGCAGATGTGTCGAATGAGATAATAGGGGGTGCACTCACAGCTTGCTGAGCATGAGGATCCTCGCCTCACCGATCGCCTGCACACTCTTTCCAATATGGTCGGGGTCGAGCGCGTAGGGGGCTGCCAACAGCTCGCCTTCCTTCGCGACGCACTTTAGCTTTCCCGTCACCAACATCCCCAACTGCTTCTTCCGCATACATATCTCCACTTCATCAGACACTCGAATCATTGTCGCCGTCGTAAAGGCGGTCTGCAGCGGGCGAATGGCAACGACACCACAGCTGACAAATGATAATCGGTTCGTTCATGCCATTATCAATGCCACAATATTGGGTGGAAATCGCTCAGATGCGGCCTAGGATGTGCGAAGATTTGTTTTTGAAGATAATGTATGCGGTGCGTCTTCGCAGGATTATGATGAATTCATGTTGCTGCGGTTGCCATTGGATTAAGCTACCACGCTCCCATCGCATATAGCTAAGAATCATGCAACGACCACCATTATCAACGTAATCCTGCATATAAATGATACTGCTGGACCAATGGGCAGGACAAACAATTTAACATATGACGAAGCAAACAACATACCATGTATCCCATCGCAATAGCATGATTGTTTTCATCGCCAGATATCATGTGTAATCACAAGACGCAGCCGTCGATGTGATCGTCTCAGCCATCACCATAACATGCAATCACCCAATACCTCGCTGGAGCGTTTGTGTGTTATAAAGATCGTTTCTGGCGCACGCAAGGACAACAATGAAAAAAGGCGGCAGGGTGTGCTGTGAAATCGTGGGAGAGGGGGGTGGGGAGTGTACCCCCATGCCCTCGACGCGAACCGAGAAAAAGCGGTCCTTGTTGCCGCCGCATTCCTGCAACAGCCGCTGTCCGATGTTGCGCAGCGCGCACTCCTCGACCTACGTGAAAGCAAAGTGTAGGGACAACAACTAAGGCGGGCGCGCCAAACAAGCGGTTTGCGGCGAGGTGGCGTGTTAGGAGGAGGACGGGTGAAGTCCCGCCCGTGCAGAATTGTGGTCTGGCTAGAAATATCCGCAAGAAACCGGGGATGTATGGGAGGGTCTTCGGTGTGCAGCATGGAGTGATCGGGCAATGAATGGGTGTGCTTACCTGCGGAAAGTCGTCGAATATGGCGTTGAGTTTGTCCACGGACACGAAGAATCCTTCCACGTTGGTTTCAGCTTTCGGCTGTGCACACCATTCCGCGCACATTCAACAGGTTTCGTCAGCGAACTACAAACAGCCCCTCATCGACTCGTAAAGCGCAGAATGACGACGGCCCAAAATCAGAAAATGATGGTCCGGCGTATTGTCGAATTCGTCGTTATTATTTGCAGCTACTGCTTCCAATTAGCACAGTCACTGTTAATTCAGCTAAAATACAGTGAGCACCAGTTGGCATATCAGCCACCAGCCCGAATCATCAAAGGCAAAAGATAAGAGCGGATGGAACTGCACAAGGGAACAAACAAACATCGTCTTAGGATATATGCATTTACGCCGAGTAAATGATAAAACCTGCGAGTACACGGGGGAAGGGGAAGGGGAGGCGGACCAAGTCAAGCACCGGCTGAGCAGTGACAGTGGCGAGTAGACCAACAACCGAGCCGGGCCCTAATTGCACGGCGCTCTGCCCCTCCTCCCCAGCCGACTCCAATACGAAGCCGCGGGTGATGCAAAACACTTGCGCTACATGGTCCTCCTCGCCTAGGCCGCTGGCGAGGAGGAGACTTCCGTTCACAGCGCTGGCGGAGTCGTCAAGGAGGTTCATGCGGCTCATGGACTTGCCGAACATAGACTTGCGGACTGCAGCAAGTAAACGCATGTGAGATAGATACTGAAAGCTTCCGCGGGAAATGACACATACATGAGCTGCCATTATTGTTTTCCTGCGTTACGTTCATGAAAGGGCGTAATAATGTATATTGCGCAGCATAAAAGTTCGACACACTCAAAAAGACGACTTCGCGTACATGAAAGGCACTACTCGTGCGAGTTCCTTTCTCCGCCGACACCCTCACCTGCGCGTTGAGACTGACGCTGTAACGGTGCTTTCATGTGCCCATCGTAAAAAATGATAGGCGCTCAGTTTCTGAACGTCAATTTAACGAGTTTAGAATACGCGAGGACCGACAAGATACTGACAACTATCAACTATCGGCTGTGAAGACGGCAACGGCACGTTGAATGGGTTATTGCAAATCGTTTAAGTAATCTTTGACGCCGTCCTGGAAGTCGTCACTGGCGATCGACCGCCAGGCCGAATGCGCCGAGCACGCTGGAATGCATATTGGCAAAGCCGCGACAAAACACGAGACATAAGATAAGGTGACGATTCAGCACCTGTGGTCTTACGGCATTATTGTATTCATTCGGGCATTACCACTGGCTGCCGCCGTCTTTATTCACAGAGTATCGACGCGCGGTGTGGCAAACGAAGAGAAGCAAAAATTATTGTTTGAACGTTCCAAACCATGACATCGCCAAACTAAAGGGAAAGCTCAGAAAAAATCAGGAATGCATTATTGGAGCTTCCTATGGCGTAGAGGAAAACTCAATATGGGCTTTCGAGCACTGCTATCATGGGTTCGTGTTCCCATTTTACGCAGAAGCTAAGTGCTGGCAACTGACAGCGCACCCTTATGATTATGTAGCACGTCCACGCCCTCGCCTGCTTTGATAACTTGGTGTCGGGCAGCCGGCAGCAGCAGCTGGTCAAAGTCGTCACGGTCCATTCCGGCAAACACAGTGGTGGTGTACAAAATCTCCTGAAGAGGCACACGGTCAGGATAGGGGGGGGGGGAATGGCATAGACGACGTGAGACACACGACATAAGCACGGTAAATGGGATGTCGCACAGTGAGAGACCATCTGCAGTCGGGTGTGATGGCCTAGACTGCGAGTGGAGATGGATATTCTATGGCGAAAACTGCACTGCAGGAAAAAGGGCATGAATATGTTATAATGTGTTCCGTAAATTGAGTCGAGAAAGGAAAGACAAAATACGCATCTCAGGACTTTCGAGTTGGTAGCGGCCGTGGTATCATACGTCGTCGACAAAAGCTGGGTTTGACAATTGACAGTTTCGCGGGCCTTTACTTGTGAGTGTGGATTGACAGTTTTAAAAACCTGCTGTGGAAGGACGACATCAGTATTAAATCAGAGTGAAATCAGAAGTCGGCTATGCTCGAGTAATTATAAATGACTGAGAAAAGTAAAAGACGCATCCAACACGGACTGCGAATTGTGCACGAACGCAGCGTACGTCGGAGAAGAGGCTCTCATTCTGCAGTTGGACCGTATCGGGCCTAAACATTTGTCTTGGGCGGAGGGTGGGCGGGGGGGGTCACCTCGGGAGTCTGCACTTGCGGGCGCAGGTTCATAAAAACGAGCTGCTTCACGCTCGCATTGACGCGGTCCTCCATTTCAGAGCATTCCCGCTCGTCGAGGAGGCCGCTCGCGATGATAGACTTGACGAAACGCCGCTTGTGCATCAGCACCGTGTGCGCCGTCAGCTGCGTCTTGATCATTCGCATCACTTCGGGGTACGCCTTCCGTAGGCCCTCGATATACTTGTACGCCTGCGCGCACTCCTTGCTGCTCTCGAGGATCATTTTCTTGTAGGAGCTCTTTGCGGCCTCCGCCGCGGGGGCGCTTTCGCTTTTGGTCTCCTCCTGTGCCAGGCGGTCCAGCGAGTGGCGCGCCTCGCTACAACATCAGCGATTGCGGAACACCAGGCGCGGGTCAGCGATTCGCAAGTAGGCTGCAACACAATATGGCGGATTGTATTGCTGGAGCGAGAGCAAAGGTGGAGGGAAGTCCGCAGTGTGTAGCGGCGATATAACAATTAAGGAGAGTGTATTGGATGATACTATCAATTCGACAAAAATCAATTATACGCATCGCGATTGATAGTTATGGAAAGGTATAAACAGTCGCAACCGAGAAATCAAGATAGCTCGTTTTCACACGATTCGTATGCGCCGTTCATATGGCTATCGTGGTCGAGACATTAATATGCCAAACGTTGATCGTGATACTAAAGGAAATTTCTCAGCTCAATCCAACCTCATTTAAATCGCACACCCGATTCCCATCTTGTGTTGCAGCAGAAGAGGGTGGAACAAGTTTGCTACAGAAGAGCGCGGGGTTTGTAATAACACGCCCCGTAAAGATGCTAATGCCATTCGCAAGGACATACACTCTTCCCATAAAGTCCGTTACTAGCGGCACGCATTTAATTACCCGCCACGCACAGCCGCGATGGCCATGCAATTCGATTGTGGGGTAGAGTAATGACTTTTGAACAACACACAACGGCGCATAGTTCACTGACGTGAGCACATCTATCGTCACGCTCCGATTATTGTGGGCACACACGTTGGATTTGCGGCCGAAATTTTGCAATCCGAAATTTGTGCATGTGCAGGTTTTGCACGCCTCTATGCGTGGCTCGGTACACGTTGTGTCGCGACAAGCCGGGAGACTACTCGACATTGGGCTCTCAACATGTTTGCACAATTGCACGAGTATCCGCCGAGTGTGTTGCTTTGCACAATTGCACGAGTATCCGCCGAGTGTGTTGCGCCCGGCCGCCTACAAAGCGGCAATACCGGGAAAGGCATATCGTGTGCACTTGGTCTTCTTGCCAAGTACCCGAATATACAGCCAAGGAGCACGGGCTAGGGACCTATTGGGCTTGAGGGACGGTTGACTTGGAGTGTAAGCACCCTAGCGCGCGGATCGCTGGCCTTTCAAGCTTTCACATCGCCAGGCGTGAAATATGGCGGGGAGCTTTCAAAGTACCCTAGCACGGGCCTTGGTTTGGCATGCGGCAAATGGCACGGCACTATGCCAACATGGGGGATCCAATGGGTGACGCCGTGAATAAACGAAATATAGAGCGCTGATTGTTGAGCGTATTGGCGGAGCGGGTGTGCGGGTACCACCTGTCTAAGGGTTGCTAGCCCCGCGCGAATGTGGCAGATTTTGAAACCCTAAAAACATTAGTTGGCTGTACGAGGGGCTGGATGGCATCGGACGGCGGATTTGACGCGAAAACCGGCCGGTAGGCGTAAATTAGGTTGAGTTGAAACGTATGTGTACTTTGGGGAAGGGCTTCCATTTGCAACTAGGTATGCTCGAATCGGACACCGTACGTCAAAGTTAGGCTTTTTTAAGCCTCCCAAGCTGTGGGTTTCCGGCCCCTATCCAACCCACGTCAAGCATCTTAACGGCACATACCATCACACTCACGTGCTCCCATGTTTGCGGACATCATGCTGGGATCATGAAAACCGCGCGTTGTGTCGCCGATTTCGGGAGTATTCACGAGCCAAAGTGTGGAAAATCCGAATTCCGGGGCGCCCGAATCATGGTATGCCCCGAAATCGGGGTTGACTCGCAAACCCTTATACGTCAGTTCGGAGCCGTGACATGCCCCATTTGTGCCCCGCTTCCCCCTATACTTCACCGTCAACACAAGTTTCGGTCCGCCTTTTCAACGAGCTAAAGTACAGTTAAACCCTAGAAACCCTACATGACAAACACCCGCCCTACGCAAAAGGCCCTATTTCACTAGTAACGGACTTTATGGGAAGAGTGTATTTGCCGAGTCCGCCCAAGTTAAGGGGTGATAAGTATCCAACGGAAGAAAGGTATGAAATAAGAGAGGAACAAAGGGCAGGTTCGTTTATTAGCTTTTCATTTATTTGATGCCTCATCCCTTACCTGTGAGCAAATACGAAGGCCATGGCCACCACGGCACAGTCGCGGAGCTTGTCGAAGAGGAGGTCGCGGGGGACGCTCGACAAAGCACCGCGTAGTCGGCGGCCGCAGTCGCGGCTGTCGGGACCAATGCTCTTCAGCACGTGCCAGTTGTTGAGGGCGGTCAGCCAGCGGGGCAGCTGTAGACTGCCCTCCAGAAACTCCCAATCGCGGATCTTTAGAAGGCAGTCGTCCAGGCAGCGGTCCGCGCTCTCTTTCAGCGAGTTGAGCAGGTAACTGTCTCATGCACCGTAAGCAGGGGGCAACAGTAAAAGTATCAGTGCACGAAACTATTCAGATGTCATGATATATACGCAAATCAAAACAAAAAGGAGTTTCCATCCAAACACAAACGGCGAATGTCATTTCAACTGCATCATTTCGTAGTAGTTTAGGATTCATTGCGTTGTGCTTCGCATATGGTATGGGTCGGGATGCAAACGGGCAGCAGGGACCTCACCCCTTGATGTAGCCCTTTTCGAACCCCTCCGCGTATGTGGTCTTCACGATTGACAAGAAACGCATGCGCGCATCCACCATGTGCTCCCCGTCCACGCACACACAACACTGCACATCCTCCTCCTGTTTGACGCAGCCAGTGCCGCACACGGCAGTCAGCAGCGCTCATTGCGGCGTAACGTCACTAATATCCCCTTGCCCGTAAGGAAAACACACATATGTCGCCTGTGGCTGCTGAGCAAGGCTGTGCCATTCGCGTTGACCCAAATGCGTCGGTCAAGTGTGTAAGGTAAAAATGATATGAACCAGTGTTCCGAAATTTCTGTTGATCACCAATTCCCCACTGCCATAAGGGACCGAACAAATGAATCGGATCTCCAACAGTGAAGGGCCTGCCAGCTCGGAGTTGACGTGGAGGTCTGTCACGTCCAATTCACTGACTAGGTGCTTTACCTCCGGCGCAGACGACATGTCGGACGGCGCAGCCGCGACGCTCGCGAGTTTGTGCTGCTTTTCGATTTTAGCGGTCGGAATGTGGGTGAGCTCCTTTACGAGAGCCCAATCGGGGTCGCCCATGAGGTCGTCGTGCTTCAGGTGCTCACAGCGCTTGTCGGTGTACTCGTTCATTTCCTGCAGCCATTCAAAATGACCAGCAACATGAATTGAATTTGCTTGACAACAATACCAGCAAACTGGACCGCCTGTTGTCCAACGGCCATCAAATGCTCCACCATTTAGGACGCTTAGGAGCAACGATTGGGCCGGGCACTGCTGCGAGGTGGTCCACCCATCGACACACCTATCCGCAGTGTGTGCCGACGTTCCTCGGAGGTAAAAGACTGTAAGCAACCGCAGTTATTGCCATAGTCTCCCCGCCTAAGCACTAACAACATAAATCGTTTTGTAATCAATAAATACAGATCTAAAACAAATCCACTTGTTAAGAAATGCAAAACTAAACCGCTGCTCGACCTTCACTGATGCACGGCCCGCTCCCACCGAACCGGGGTGCCGACCGGCGTTCGAGAGGGGCGGCGGGCCAACCTAATCTAGCTCATGCGCGACTTCGGCCTCGCCGGGAAATTGGAGGGGAAAGGCTGCCCCCCTCACGTAACTCGCTTGGATAATTGTTGAACCATTCGCACCTTTTTTCACAACCACTCGGGAGACTGATATGAACAGCATAAAACAGATCGCAACAATGGCGATAGATCATAAAAAGCGAAGGACACCACTGCCCGGAGCACAACTGTTTAAAATCTTTACTATCACACGGCCATTCATTTAGCTTACATAAACTCGGGAAAAGAATGTCGACTTTCACCTCAACCTCAATCTTTCATGCTCGTTGTGAATCCCTAAACCCGGATACTTGAACAACTCAACTGGAAAGAATTTATCAAAGTCAGCATATTTTGTTTGGGATGCAATCAGGTACTGAAAGCGAGCGCATGCTTCTCACTTACAACGGACTCAGATGTTTGCTCATACCACAAACTGACAACCGGGATGCATGCAGCACCCGAGTTCGATGAGGTGTCAACATCCCATTCAAAACGACCTCATCTGTCACACTGTGAGCTGCAATAGTATGCACACAGTTTTTGACCAATTCTGTGAATCACTGGACGCATGTTTGAGTAGGTGTGCTAGTGTGTAGATATGAAGCGACATACGCTGCGCGACGAGGTGGACACGTGCACACAAAACCCAACGACAGCCACGCACCTGGAGAGAGTGCTGCAGGAACTCCTCCTTCGCGAGTGAGACCTTGAGAATACCCAGGGCTTCGAGCAAGTAGGGCATGGAGGTGCCGTTCACCACGATCGTGAGCACCGCGATCATGGCCACCAAAAACTCGATAATCACGCGAAAGTGGCGATCGATGGTGTCGTCCAAAGATATGATCAGCACGAGCGCCAGACCCATCGCCCCGCGGAGGCCACCCCATGTCATCACCACAGCCGTCCGCCAGGTGAGCCCGTACCTGTGGCGCGCAAGGCGGAGTCATAAACCCTAAACCCATATTTCTGAATCTTTCTCTCTGGAGACTGTGTTTTCTGAGGTGGAAACAACACCGCAAACTGTCAAAGAAACAATATGCTTATCCGAACACGTAGCGTTAATTGGGCAATTGGGCATTTTAAAGCAGTGGCTGATGGGAAAATGACCATGCGGCGTATATCCATTGGCGAGAGCTGATGAGCTAATGGTCAAGAAGAACGCATAGTTGTATATATAATGAATCAGTAAGATACGTGACGCATTTGATGATCTGTCAATTCAGCAGCTCAGGTATCGCTCTTTGCCAGTCTGACCAGATACTAACAACCAAGTGTTTTCGAGTCGAGACGACCTTTCGGCCACGAGTTGGGTAGCTTGACGTGATGAGACAAAAGCTTATAGTAAGGGCACAAAAGACAGTTGTAGTCCATGTGCTTGCGACAATTCTGTCACGCCGACCCGCCCAAGAACAACATCGTTATCAAGAAACATGTGTCAAAGTATTGCGGTCAGGCGGGCGGTGGCGCGCTTACCCCATACGCTGTAGAACGGGGAAGAGCAGCGCGACGGTAACACCGCGAATGATCTGAAGCGCAACGTACAGCAGGATGCACCATCCCCAGTCAACGCCTTCAATGCCCACCGTGCTGCTGTCAGCCGACGTGTCGTCCGCCAGCACAACGCCGACCTTGAGGCCGGAGTACACGAAAATGACGGTGTTGGCGAGATACTCCAGCATTTCCCTTCGCAGGCGACAAAGCACCGGCCGCAGACGGCGAATAGTTAACAACTTGGTAGATAAAGAAAAATATACCAACAGCAGAACGCGACTCGACTCTTTTCATGCACATTCTTGCTGTCGACTATTCTCGAGATATCCCGCGCACCAGAAGACCTCCATTGGATGTTCCACGCTGGGCGTTATCCGGGTGCGACCATACGCGGACATAAACTGCAGACGTTTCGGGAGGCGGTGCCCGTCAGTCACCCAGCGAGACACCCAATGCTTGCGCGCTGGCACATACATCAAACAATGAGCCCATGGCGGGAAACAAGCTGCAGCAGCAGTCGGACGTCAAATGGGAAAAGCCGCAGCGATTCAATTTTGGATAGTTTCAGGTGCCACACCTCTTTTATTGTTGGGCCTCAAAGTTGGTAAGATATCCTCCTTAACCTCAATTAACACAGTAATAAGCACGGATACTAATAATACTGTATACATTAATTGGGTGTATTGATTTGATCGAACTGTTTCTGGGCATACGTACAAAGCCTGACGAACCACACCACTCCGCAAGATCAACGAGTTGATGTACAGAAAACTTTCTTGATACTGCATCGTCCGCCCAAAACAATGTATATATAGTGTATTTCTAAGAAATAAAAAAAAATTACAAGAAAAAGCAGTGGAGGCCACCAAGCAAAAAGAAGAAAAGAGGAAAAAACTCAAGCCCGAGGAACAGGAAGGCATGCCACAGCGTCAGCACTGCCCTCCTGAAAAGCGTCGCGGAGATAGGAACCCAGAGTGCCATGAAGAGCAGCAGAAAGACGTTGCATGAATTCACGTCGCACATCCCCCAAAAAGGAACACAAGTATTCCGACGAACGAAATGCTGCATACGGACATAAATGTCACAGCGCAAGGAGCGAGAATCAAGTGTACTTTAATGACAAATCAAGTCCTTCCAGAAAAAATGAATTAATCCGGACAGTGCGGAAAATTCGTTGATAAAATTTCGCCACTTTTACACTGACAGTATTATCAAAACTCATTCTTTGAATTTACATAGTTGTCTTATTTTAATTTTTATTTCATTTATTGGGTACCGGAGCCCAGCCGTCGCACCACTCCACAAGTGACAATTGCCAGGACGGAGCTGACACCAAGCAGCCCCTCAGCGGTAAAGAAGCAAAGGTAGGCCAGCATGAGGGTGATGCTGATCTCGAGGCAAGCTGCACATAACCGGGAAACAAGGCAAGCACATGCAGCAGGTCCATTAGTGCGCGTGCGTGTGTGTGCGCGCGTGTGTGTATGTGTGTGTGTGTGTGTGTGTGTATGTGCGTGCGTGCGTGTGTGTGTCTGTGCGCGTGTGTGTGTGTGTGTGCGTGTGTGTGTGCGTGTTTGTGTGTGTGTGTGTGTGTGTGCGTGTGTAGGTGCGTGTTTGTGTGTGTGTGCTTGTGTGAGTGAGAGAGAGACAGGAGGTGTGTGTGTATGTGTGTGTGTATGTGTGTGTGCTTGTGTGAGTGAGAGAGAGACAGGAGGAGTGTGTGTGTGTGTGTGTGTGTGTGTGTGTGTGTGTTATGTGTGATGTAATGTTCAGAAGAAATTCAGGGGATTATGCGCATGAAAGCAAGTAACGCTTCGGTGAAATGAGGGCGTCCTGTCAGGTGGCACCACATAGCTGGCATACCGTCGTTAAATATCCGTGAGAGCCACCAGGTGGCGACGAGCCCGAAAAGGATCCCGACGAGCGGACCGCCCAACCCGAGCTGCACGAATTTCACCACGATATCCACCGCGCCCAGGTCCTTCCCTTGCACCATTTCCTGTGCAGCGGACATGCCGTCACACAGCTGGCCGGGAGCATGAATGGCAGCATGGTATTTATGGCCCCAAACACAACAACCACGCTATGATTGTCTTAAGCTCTGTCAAAAGGACGCAGGGAAGCTCAAATGTGCAGTTGCTTTACTATCATCCGGTGTTCAGTTCTCTCCTTTGGGGAAGGATATAACCACATAAACTCTATGGGGCGTAGTAGCGTCACAGGCCAAATCATTGATGTCATCGTTCTATCCGCACAGCAAAATACATACAAGCACCTTTCATGTGTATCGCTATAGCGAGTATACCATTGAAACCAATTTCGCGGGCGGCGCTTGCCACGCACCTGGAACACGAGGAAGAGTACAAAGGCTGTGCCATCATTTAATAGCGACTCGCCCTCGATCACGATGCCCAGCTTCTTCGAGGCCCCTACCTGTATGTCAGCCATGCAAGTAAGGTAGTTCAGCGGCTGTCAGCGTGTCGCAGCCACACCCGTCTTTGCAGTCATAGCACTATTACATATGGCGCCGTGGGATGGTTTCCGACGATCCAACACACAATCAAATAATGCGACGATGATAACATTCCAGAAGGAAACGGTCACACCTCTTTCAGCAGAGCGACCACAGCCACAGGGTCGGTTGCGCTCAAAATTGCGCCAACCAGGAGGCTGAAAATCACAGCAGACGATCGCGTGAGACCGGTCAGTCGTCGGGGCAGGACAGGGGGAGGAGGGTTACGAGTTACGAAAGATTCAAATCGTCAATAACATGCAGGACGGGTGTCGTTCAAGAGAAGGGGGTAGTCCCCTACCTTTGAGGCCACGACCACTGATATGGGAGCACGTACTTGCTGAACACTGCAGTGAGGGCGGTGCTGATGATGACGCCAGGCCCAGCGAGTGTGAGGCACTTGTTTCGGAAGTGTAGCGTGGGCGAAACAAATCCACGTCAGATACCATGAATTACTTGTCATGTCGTCATACGGGGATAGGAAAATAAAGGAGATGGGGCGGGAAGCGTAATGATGCTCACAATATGTATGGGTAGCGCCGATATAATGATGAAATTGCAATCCTTCGATACTGAGGTGAGTGACGATGGGAGGGACAGGGCAGACCTGACTGAAGCAAACTTTGAAAATGTGCCAGTCCATCGAAAAAGCGCTCGCAAACAGCAGAATTGGAAGGAATGTGTATAGCAGCAGGTGCGGAGTCATGGACTGCGCGGGGCGGCAATAGCGGCCGACAAGACACAGCGGCAGAATAAATAGTGTCAGTGCCCAAAGTTGGATCATATAACTTGCAGAGCTGCATGCGTTTGATAAATTCAGTCACCCCTCGCGTGTATAACGGGTCATTTATTTGACAAAACTGATTTTATGGGAGTATGTAAGTGCAGCGAAACGTTTAACACTTACCCGTTATCACAGTCAATAACCCTCATATATTGACTCTGACATATGTGGATCATCATTTCGAGAGGGTCAAACAGTGCATATTCGATGTGCGCCGGGCATGCAAGAGCAATCAAGGGCAATCAAGAAGGTGAATTATCGTAGTGCAGATCATTGGTGGGTGAGCTGCTATTGTTATTTATATGTGTGGGATTTATGTATGTATATATGGGCGGCGGGGACATACGAGCCAAATACCGACTGCTTCATGGAAGGGGTTGCCCCACGACTCGCCAACTGTGGGGCCGACGTAAGACTCCAGCAGGCCGAAGATAATACCCCACACCTGCATGCGGGACGGAAAGTACCAACTTAATAATAAAGTCTTAGACAGTGAAAGTGGCGTAAGCAGATAACGGGCATCTTGCCATAGAACGAAAATATATACACGAATCGCCGTTTTCATATCCGGAGTTGCGATTGCCACAGATAAAATCAAAACAATCATACCCGCCCAGCAGTCGATGCATACAACATAATGATATGATACCCAGCAGCAGGCGAACGTACCAGCAAGAAAACTGTGTAGGGGATAGGGAGCTTGGCAAGAAGGTGACGGCTAACCGCGCCGACGAAGAGTGACATGAAAAGGAAAAGTATGGCGTAGTAAGAGCTGTCGTCGTGGTGTCCCCCGCCCTGCTGCTCCTGTTGTTGTTCCTCCTGATGCTGGCCACCCGCGACTGCTACTTCTAGCAGCGAGCGGGTGGCGTGGCAAGCCAAGAGCGACGCCACCGTCTCGGCTATTGCTGACGTGCTGCCATTCCCGGCAGCGGCGACAGCGTCAACGGCAGACATCACGCTCTAATATCTGTCCTCGCTCGCTGCAGAAATCAGGCCGTCTGATCCCACGGCGCTGAAGAGTTTACCGTGCGCGCTCAGTTTGCCAAACTGCTATCAATGCCGGCTGAGTGTCGAGTTCGACGTAGCAGTGTCTGTACCACCACCGCCCACGCGCTGGCGCGCCGCCCTCGACGACAGCTTGCTGCTGTTTTATTGGGGCCAATACAATCACGTCAGCAGCTGTATAATACACTATGCAGGCTATGAATGTAGGCAATGCGCACGACGAGTTATTCCTGTCGTCTTCCTGCGCGGGTGAGGCTTGCAACTCCAGGACCAGTAACAGTTTACAAGTCAGCAGTTACGGCTCGCCAAGCCTCTAGGGATAGCTTCATATCAAAAAATCCGACGCGGCATGCCGACGTACCGAAACGTACCAAAACGTACCAAACGTACAGCCACGTACCAAAACGTACCAAACGTACAGCCACGTACCAAAACGTACCAAACGTACATCGACGTACTAAAACGTACCAAA
Organism: Tetraselmis chui; assembly: GCA_026401115.1. Lineage (NCBI taxonomy): Eukaryota > Viridiplantae > Chlorophyta > Chlorodendrophyceae > Chlorodendrales > Chlorodendraceae > Tetraselmis > Tetraselmis chui. The sequence continues at coordinate 37,675 of JAPMLY010000712.1, forward strand.
ACGTACTAAAACGTACCAAACGTACAACCACGTACCAAAACGTACCAAATGTACCGGCAGAAAATTTCGTGCATTGCTCGTCATATCTTCGGCTTCAGTTTGTCAAACTGCTATCAATGCCGGCTGAGTGTCGAGTTCGACGTAGCAGTGTCTGTACCACCACCGCCCACGCGCTGGCGCGCCGCCCTCGACGACAGCTTGCTGCTGTTTTATTGGGGCCAATACAATCACGTCAGCAGCTGTATAATACACTATGCAGGCTATGAATGTAGACAATGCGCACGACGAGTTATTCCTGTCGTCTTCCTACGCGGGCGAGGCTTGCAACTCCAGGACCAGTAACAGTTTACAAGTCACAGTTACAGCGCGCCAATTGACGCGCCATGCCGATACATGCCAGACTCACGACATCCATGTAAGTAAGCGCTAATTTGTTCCCGTGCTGGTGTGTCACCAGGAGAGAGAAGTAGAGAACATCGTCAGGTAGAAAAAATTCTAAAGATAAACATGCACTAACTCACACACTCGGTAGCCGGTCGGCTCGTGTCTGTGGCAAGAGCCAAGAGAATGAAAAAAATACAGGCAAAGACGTTCGCGCAGTCGTTGGAGGCTTGCAGCACTTACCCTCGGACAGTGATATTAGCTCGGCTTCCGCTGATGCATATGCCCCCACCGTACAGTTTTACAGCCCGCTTGTTTTACAGGCTTAATTTGCTGGTGTCGCGTTTCCCGCCCCGTATGCCCATAAAATCCTCGATAGGCAAGTAAGCATCACGGAAGACGGCGGAACTGCAGGTGCTATTCCTCGTGTCTCTAATAAAATGGCAATAAAATAGCGCATCAGTCGCGGTACATCAGTGTAGCGTAAGGATATCATCGGGGCCGTACAGAAAGAATTACAGGCGCGACTTGTGCGGCAGGAACACGAAGCGTGCGCTGTGCAGTGCTGTACTTAGATCAACAGGAGCCGAGTCAAGCCTGAATTCAGCAGGTTGTGGAGGGTTGCTTGCAGCTTTCTACCGAAACGTACGGAAACGTGTGCCTCGGACCTCCTGTTCCGCCCGGCCCGGCACGGGTGATGAGGTTATCTTCGATAAGGTGGGAACAGCAGCACCCCGCGCGGGTGCATCGCAGCAAATCAGTACGACGCGTAAAGCTGACAAACATGAGAGCGCCAGGTCACCAGTTTCATTGATCCAATTGGTACAGATACCTGTACTGCAGGTAAATCAAAATACTCTATAAAATATTTCTTACCGAGTTTTTTACCAGTGTAGATCGCACGTACCGCTGAAACTCGAATTGTAAATATGAGGTCAAATATACTTACAATTCGTACCTGTACCATCAGTACTACCATCCTGCTGATGTATATTATCAGGTGGTTCAACTACAAACTACACACCGGCTCAAGGCAAAACGCGCGGCGGCGAGGGATACGACTCCCTTGCCACGCCAGAATGTCGGCACCCGGACACGAAACTACGCGCGGTTGTTTTCCGCCCGCCTCCTGCTCCTGGTGTGCAGCTCAAACGCCAGCTGTTCGGCGAACACGGCACACTACGAAGCTACGAAGGAGGGTGACTGCAACTTGCAAATTCGCGCACTCCAACTCGCTGTGTCCAAACGCGCTGAAGGCCATCGCACACGGCGGCCACTAGTCCGCCGCCGAACTGAGAGCGCAACCCCCCAGTCTGAACCTCCCTGTTTCTTAGTTGATACTTCACATTGTATATCCATTAGTCTAAACATATCCCCGTTTCTATCGAGCCAACGGCAGCCCAACGGCCTGTCAGCAAGCGCGGCTATTTAAGGTCCGGTCAACATTCCGCTCGCCGTGCCGTTGTTACAGCGAACCCGCAAAGGGCCTTTCATAATTTGCACTAATTCTGTCATTAATCAGCTCCTATTCTTATTAAGTTACTATACCACGCCGCCTCGGTCATCCGTTGCTCGTCCGCTTCTCCACCCGTAAACTCGCAGCGCTCCCGCTGCAGCAGACGCTGTCAAATTGCAGGTGCTATACTGCCAATACTGTATCCGGTTTCAGTTGACGGCCATCTCTCCGCTAAGCATCACCTTGTCTACGAGCCGACTGATGCGGTCGTTCCACCCCCCCGGTAACAGCTCCTTGATGGACTCCAAGATGCGAATGTCGGGGTGCAGTTTAGTCGACCAGCCCTCCAGCACCATCGTAGTCACGAGCAGGGTGGAGACGGTGCCACGGATGGACACCCCGTGCTGTCGTATCCTCTCCAGCATGTCGCCGATCACCTCTTGCGTGTATTCCCGCATCCGCTGTTCATCAATATCCTCGAACATTGCCTGCAAACGACAGGGGGGAGTGGGCGTTAGATGGACAACCCAGGGAGGGTATAGCCTCATAGTAGGAAGGAGGTCTGTAAACGGTAATATAGTCTGTGGAGTGACGTTTCACCCAAACAGAACTAGACTATTGAATAACGCAACCTACTTAGAACCACACATAATCGTTTCCGACCCGACCAAACCAAACCTCAAAAATAGCTGCTGCTGCTTGGCGCTCTGAAACCTTAATTCGGAAGGGGGGGGGAGGGGGGGGCTACTAGCGGTTTCTGACTGACAGCAATGGCGGCCACCGCCAGGATGAGTTGTATGCACCCTGTTGGGGCGCGCACGTGCTTTGGGTGTGTGTGCGTGTGTGTGGGTGGGTGGGTGGATGTGTGCGTGACATATTTTTCGCGAGTACATGACGAGTGAAATGTTCCGCATCAGCTTGTGTGTGTTTGTGTGTTTGAGCTGGGAAGAGGAAGGGGGGGGGGGGGGGGGGGGGGGTGCCCACCTTCATATCTTCGACAAACGCTAGCTGCGCAGCGGGCTGCAACACGTTGGCGCTGAAGCGTGTGATGCTCTCTGCCACCTTCGTGCCATCTAGACTAGAGACTGCATTGAAAAAGTCCATAACGGCCAGCTTATCCAAGCGGCTCATCTCCGCAACCATGCCCACATCCAGTAACACCACATGCGGCTGCACCTCCTGCGCCTATGACAAAAAAAAAAGGGGCAGACAAATCAGCCACGAGTCCGCCATTCTCAACCTCGAAAGGTGATAAAGATACCAATTAAGACAGTCACAAGATGCACACTGCAAACGAGCGGAGGGGGAGTGGGTGCGCTCAACAGGGTGGTGGTACAACGTGCTTCGTATGCAAGATAATACTCTTTGTATATGTGAATTGGGTGGAATAATAGGTGCGTGTGTGTGTGTGTGTGTGTGTGTGTGAGCGAGTGATCAGCAATGACCTCGATAGAAAGCAGATCCACAGAAACGACTAGTTAAGCAGTGAGAAATAGGATCCCCCCCCACTTCACAAACAAACACACCAGTTTAACGTCACTGAAAGCTAGTATTATTAGGACTTGTGTTTCTATTCGGCACGCACCTTGAGACCCAACACGCTTCGGGCAAGGCGGCGGAGGGACGCGCTCAGCTGCTCCTCGGGCCGTAACACCGCAGGCTTGACCAGGATGTTGCCCGGGTGCAGGTCGGCGTGTACAAAGTTGTCCTTCAGCAGCATCTGCAGATAGCTCTGCATGCCTGTGACCGCCACGTGCACGCTGTCGCGCCCGTCCGGCGAGTGCACCAGCTTCGAGATAAGCACCCCTTCCTCAAACGTCTCAACCAGCACCCCTGGCGCCACCAGCGGAAAGATGGGTCGCGGGAAGGAGAGATTCCGCCAGCTCCTAAAATTGTGGTTGAAGCGCGCGAGATTGTCTGCCTCGCGAGTGAGGTCCAGCTGATCCTTCAAAGGCGCACCAAACTGGCGGATGGAATCCTCCACGCGTAGCCCTGCCAGGCTGGGTACCGCAGCACAGCAAGCCGCGATGTGCTCCATGATCTGAAAGTCTCGCTGCATAAGATCCTCCACCCCCGGGTGCCTCACCTTCACCGCCACCGTCGCGCCGGGGGGAAGGGATGTCCCGCGCGCACCACGAGCCGACAGTGTCGCACGGTGCACCTGAGACACAATCCACAATCAGCACCGAACTTCTGCTAAACAGCGACACATTATGACAGAATAGGCTTGGAATTGACTAATTGCTTCTGCGATAAGCTCGAGAAGAGAGAGCATGATATAATCCTCAGCGTTGCTTCCTTAAGGAACTATCCAAATGTCAGCTTTTTCTCTGGATACCTTCATCCAGCGTGCAAAGCGGTTTCGTCTGTCTTTGGCCAGGCTCTGAATTATGTTCCACTGCCACTAATATATGTGCTCTACTCTGTGCGCTTTGTGTTAATGCGCGAATGCATGGGTGTCGATGAATTTCTGTCCACAAAAGACAGACACACGTAGACACACAGGGTTGCGCCCGACTATAAGTGTTTGGAAGTGAAGGGAATATGCGGGCGCTCATTTGGCATTCAAAAAGACATTCGACGCCTATCCATATTTAAGTTCCATTTCCAATTCATATTTACTTCATACTTCAGGCAAACATGACCGATTGCTGCAGTGAAAAAAATGTGCCACTGCGCTCACATTCATGCGCGAAAATGGAAACATTTGTGGGTGTCTCACAGTGCCTGCGTGCAAGCGTGTGAATGTATGACGTGTAGGACTCAGGGGTCAATTTCACGATTTTTGAGAAGGAGGCGGAGGGGCTCACCTGCGCGATGGAGCCACTCGCGACGGGGTCTTCCTCGAAGCTATCAAACATTTGGTCTATGGGCGCCCCAAATGCGGCTTCCACAGCCGCGATGGAGAAGCGCGCGCTGTGCGCGGGCGCTTTTGTCTGTAGCCGCTCCAACTCGGTGCACATGTCGGGCGGAAACATGTCTGGCCGTGTGGCCGCCCACTGCCCCCACTTAATGAACGCCGGCCCCGCGCGCTCCAGTGTCCCGCACAGCAGCCACATCCAAAACTCTCGGCGCCAGCCCAGCCAAAGACACGGCGCAGCAAGCAGCAGCGCGGGTGTAAAGAGAGCGCACAGGTATACCGCACGAGACAGGTTACGCAGCTCCCCCATCACCGTCCCTGATCCTGATCCCCCATGCGCTGTCTCTGCACACACTTCTCCACCAATAACCACCGCTGGATGTCGCTCGGCTGCGCCGCTCGGGGCACTGAAGCACAGTGTGTGCATGCGCGAGTTGGACGCGAGGCTCGCGGCGAGAAGAGGGAGCCCAAACGCCAAGAAACGACGCCCAGGGTGAGTTCCCTGTAGCGCAGCCACGACGGAGGCGAAGTGCCTGTGCATGGCTGATGGTGGTGGAGGAGTGGCCACGACTGAGCGACCTATCGCGGCTGCGTTCATGTGAAGCAGAGCGTAGCCACGCCGAATGACGAGACTCTGCTGCTGAGCGCCCGCTGCCTGCGCTGCCTGGCCTCGCACAACGGCTGCCGCGCTGCTCTGCCATCCCAATGTCCTAATGGCGCGCATGGCACCGCTTGCTAGAACCGTCCCACCGTTAATCGCCTGCCCAGAGAAAAAAATAAAAACAATTTAATTTCTGTTTGGAGAGAGAACGGCCCACACGGTGGTTGTTCAGAAACCTGAATTGATGATGGTTGATGCTCAAAAGGTGGGGGTGTTCGAAATACTACACAGGTGTATCCGGTGTGGACGTGTTTAGACGACGAACAGGTTACAATGGTTTAAAAAGACAAAACCCTATAAACCCTAAAGTGAAGGGCTAAATGGAAGTGAGAGACGCCGCAGCGGAAAGGGAGGCTCGAGGTGGTATATGGGTGGGGGCTTGGTAAAAGGGTGGGAAAAATGCAGCAGGTGGATGTGGGGTGTACACCAGGGCGGTTCCACGGGCGGTGCTGTACCTGAGTCACTGTCTGTTGGGTTGACGAGCCAAACAGGGTTCCGCCATGTTTGGTTGTGCTGAGTTCGGCGGCGCGGCCTCGCAGCGCCAACTTGGCCGCACGGCGGCCAGGAGTACCTAAGAGAGCCTGCATTACGGGGAAGGGCGGCCAGTCCGGCCCCGGGAGATGACCTGCCGCCGAAAGCGGGTGAGACGGGTGGGGCGCCGCCTTTCCTCAGTCCTCTGGTTTTGGCGGCTTATTTCCTCAACAACAATTGGTATATCTGCCAAAACCAAGGCTTCGAGAGAACGAGGCTTCGAGGGAAAGGCCTCCCGACTACGCTCAACAATATACTTCTTCGCGTCACTATAGGTTGGAGGTATTGAACGGTCTGTACGTGGTCCTGGCCTTGAACTAAAGACTGGCGTCGTTGGCTTTCAGCAGTTTCTGAGCGAGTGTGGGATTGCGGGTCGGTGTCGTCTGTGAAGGCGGTGCCGTACCTTCCCCTACTGAATAATAAACACGCGAAGCTGGAAAGCAGAGGCCAATATTATTCTGTAGGCGATTAATATCACCAGCCATCACTTTTTTTTTATAAAATGGTAATGTATGGCTACCGGGCTATCTGTACAGGCCCCGCTGAATTTTTTTCGTTCGTACGATATCGTCCGTTTATTTGAACGGTGACGATCGCGAGTAAGAAATATCCTGGTTTTGTTTACATTATTACGACAGAGGAGAAGGCCTTATTATAATAAGGCGGCGTATGGGCCGAGTTGTGTATTGTGTAGTATAGATAGACCTGCAGGGGAAGGTGGGGGTTTTGGGTCTTCACGGCCCCCGCGGGGTTTTTAGAGGTTTTTGGATCCACGGGCCACGGCGAATAAGGCGCGGACATACGGGCCTACGGGGGAGGAGAGGGGCACGGGGGGGGGGGGGGGGGGGGGGGGATTCGACAGTGGACAACTTTACCGGAGTACTGGTCATTGGACTACGGACAATTGGCAGTTGGACACAAACACGAAGAAAATGCCATGCGTTGCTTGACATTAGGGATGACGGGATTAACACCATGCTTGGACTTACGCAAGGATCCCGGACCAACGCTAGCTACACCGAGTTGTTCAACGACTTTTTACGGAGGTCTCGACAACCTCTGACGAACGACTTCCATTGCATTCGCTTCATCAATGGCATGGCGAATTTTCGGATACATACTCAGGCTAAATCTCATCGCTCTCAGCAAAAGGGTTACGACATGCACATGGTCGAGTTACAAATTTCTTGAATGACATGAGGACCGACTCGCCACATTTAGGTCGTGCGAGGAGCGCACAAGCCTCGACTAATAACCCAAGAAGTAGTCGACTTACCAGGAAGCGTTCTTTTGACACTCCAAAGGTCGAGGGAACTAAACGACTTCATCGAGGCGCAGGATCAAGTTTTGCTCGAGGTCGTGGTCGTGGTGGCATTCGTGGAGGCCGTGGCCGATCTTCTTCGAACGCTGGCCAAATTGACTTTAATGCCATCGCTAGGACTCTAACACCTCATGAGCGAAAGAAACATCAAAAAGAGGGTACGTGCTTCAAGTGCCACAAGAATGGACACCGTGTCTTTTAATGCCCGGAGCTAAAGGGCAAGGAACCAGTCGACACGTTCGTAAAGCATAAATGATGGTGGCATGGCTACTCTTCGGACGAGATGGAGTAGTTGGCTACATCTACTACTCGTCGTGAGGCATTGTTAGCGATAGAGGTGCAAGTTTCTACAGAAGCACCTCCATCGACTTCAATCGCGACACTAACTAAATCAAGAGTTTGTCGTCGTCGTTAGAGCACGCATAGAAACGGTCGTAACCATGTAACAACCATACGTTCGATTGATTGGAAACTTTGTCTTCGACCCCACGCACGCACCCAAGTCAATTGCCGCGTTGGCGCAACTGTCGAAGAAGGCATAGCACCCGATGTGTAGGTACTCGTCGTATGCCGCTTGGGTGCGTTTGTCGCTTAGAGCTCGGGCGGTGTCGTCCGTGAGAGTCCACAGACGTGGCTCCTCGACGTCGCGAGGGGAACGTTCGAGGCCGGCCGGGATGGCCTCGCCGTAGTAGGCGAATTCTACGAAATCGGACGCGGAGGGGTCGGGTTCGTCGTCCAGCATGTCGATAGGTGGCTCAAGGGCCTCCTTACCACCCTCCGTCGCTGTCGGCGGGAATGGACTGCTGTCGATCAATAGTAGCAGGTGTAGCTGTCGTCTACTGGAGCTGGGCGAGTAAGGCAGCGTTAGCCGCCAAAAACTGCTCAGTGATCCGTTGTTCCGATGCGAAAACTGCCGTACGAATCTGTTCGGCTGTGCGTTGTTCGATTGAGGTAGCGTGAGGGTCGGCCGCAGCGGCGGACGTAGACTGCTCAGGCTGCTTGTTGCGGAACTGCGTAGCTGAACGAGGGGAAGTGTCGCGTGACGCTCGAGTGCGCATGGGACGAATGGTAAAACTGACACCCTGCTCGACTACGAGAGTCGAGACTGCGTTCGCGCGAAGCCTAGATTGGCTGAGCGCGAAAGCAGAGAGTGCCTAGGCTCGTGGCTAGCTACGGCTTATAAGGCTCGGGCTAGCTAGAGCTGACCGTTGGGGAAGTCGTTGGTCGTTGGTGCGTCTAACTGCAAGGCGAGGCGGTTGCCCTGCAGGTGCGACGCGCCGCGTTTTAACGGTGACAGTAACCGCTAGTGTTACTGTCCCGTACACATGGAAATAAGATATGCAAACCTCTAGATTCAAATCAATCTGACCCTACAGTATACAATATCATACTGAAATACTTACTTACATAACTTAATTATGTAGAAATAATATTACGGAAAAATCTCTCTCTCTCTCTCTCCCCCCCTCTCTCTTCCCCTTCCTTCCTTCCTCTTCCCTCCCCTATATTTGTCCCTTCCCCCTCTCTTCCCCTTCCTTCCTTCCTATTTCTCTCACTCTCCTCCCCATCTCCCTTTCTCCTTCTATCACCTCCCTTTCACCCCCCCCCCCTCTCTCTCTCTCTCTCTCTCTCTCTCTCTCTCTCTCTCTCTCTCTCCCTCTCTCTCTCTCTCTCTCTCCCTCTCTCTCTCTCTCTCTCTACCCTCATACCCCTTTCTTTCCCTTTTTCTCCCTCTATCTCTCTTTATCTCCCTTCCTCTCCCTCACCCCTTCTCATCACTCCCTCTCCCTCTCACTCCCCTCCTTTCTCTCTCTCCACTTCTCTCCACCAGTCCCCCTATGCGTGTCTTCCTCTCTACCCCGCTTTCCCCCCCACTCCCTCTTCCTCTTCCTTTTACCTACCCCCTCTCTCTCAACCCCTTTCTTTCTTTCTCTCTCCCTTTACCTTTTCGCCTCTTCCCCTCCCCCTTCTCGCTCTTTCCCTTCGTCCCCCCCGCCCCACTCCTTACTCCCCTGTCTCGATCTGATTCTCTTTCCCTCTTCCTCCCCCTCTTTCCCTCTCCCCTTCTATCAACTTCTCCCCCTCCTGCCATTTATTAACTTTGTTTTGTAAGGAAACCTTGCTTCGATACGCACCCCTCGCGCGCGAAAGCGCGCGCCCTGCAGTGTACAGGTCACTACTAGAGTGAGTGATGAGTAGTGACAGCGGACTCACGACGGAGTCTGTTCCGTCGTCGCGGAATCGCCGACACCTTATCAGCCGTGACTTGCTCTTCAATCTTAGAAACGAGGTAGAGGGCGAATTAGGTGAGATGCTTCAACGTGCACCAGCCACAGACTAGATTCTGCTCCATTTCCCACAGCGGTGTCACGGCAGCCACCTCGTCATGGCGGGTCGCGTCCATTACGCAAGGATCCCGGACCAACGCTAGCTACACCGAGTTGTTCAACGACTTTTTACGGAGGTCTCGACAACCTCTGACGAACGACTTCCATTGCATTCGCTTCATCAATGGCATGGCGAATTTTCGGATACATACTCAGGCTTAATCTCATCGCTCTCAGCAAAAGGGTTACGACATGCACATGGTCGAGTTACAAATTTCTTGAATGACATGAGGACCGACTCGCCACATTTAGGTCGTGCGAGGAGCGCACAAGCCTCGACTAATAACCCAAGAAGTAGTCGACTTACCAGGAAGCGTTCTTTTGACACTCCAAAGGTCGAGGGAACTAAACGACTTCATCGAGGCGCAGAATCAAGTTTTGCTCGAGGTCGTGGTCGTGGTGGCATTCGTGGAGGCCGTGGCCGATCTTCTTCGAACGCTGGCCAAATTGACTTTAATGCCATCGCTAGAACTCTAACACCTCATGAGCGAAAGAAACATCAAAAAGAGGGTACGTGCTTCAAGTGCCACAAGAATGGACACCGTGTCTTTTAGTGCCCGGAGCTAAAGGGCAAGGAACCAGTCGACACGTTCGTAAAGCATAAATGATGGTGGCATGGCTACTCTTCGGACGAGATGGAGTAGTTGGCTACATCTACTACTCGTCGTGAGGCATTGTTAGCGATAGAGGTGCAAGTTTCTACAGAAGCACCTCCATCGACTTCAATCGCAAACACCAACTAAATCAAGAGTTTGTCGTCGTCGTTAGAACACGCATAGAAACGGTCGTAACCATGTAACAACCATACGTTCGATTGATTGGAAACTTTGTCTTCGACCCCACGCACGCACCCAAGTCAATTGCCGCGTTGGCGCAACTGTCGAAGAAGGCATAGCACCCGATGTGTAGGTACTCGTCGTATGCCGCTTGGGTGCGTTTGTCGCTTAGAGCTCGGGCGGTGTCGTCCGTGAGAGTCCACAGACGTGGCTCCTCGACGTCGCGAGGGGAACGTTCGAGGCCGGCCGGGATGGCCTCGCCGTAGTAGGCGAATTCTACGAAATCGGACGCGGAGGGGTCGGGTTCGTCGTCCAGCATGTCGATAGGTGGCTCAAGGGCCTCCTTACCACCCTCCGTCGCTGTCGGCGGGAATGGACTGCTGTCGATCAATAGTAGCAGGTGTAGCTGTCGTCTACTGGAGCTGGGCGAGTAAGGCAGCGTTAGCCGCCAAAAACTGCTCAGTGATCCGTTGTTCCGATGCGAAAACTGCCGTACGAATCTGTTCGGCTGTGCGTTGTTCGATTGAGGTAGCGTGAGGGTCGGCCGCAGCGGCGGACGTAGACTGCTCAGGCTGCTTGTTGCGGAACTGCGTAGCTGAACGAGGGGAAGTGTCGCGTGACGCTCGAGTGCGCATGGGACGAATGGTAAAACTGACACCATGCTCGACTACGAGAGTCGAGACTGCGTTCGCGCGAAGCCTAGATTGGCTGAGCGCGAAAGCAGAGAGTGCCTAGGCTCGTGGCTAGCTACGGCTTATAAGGCTCGGGCTAGCTAGAGCTGACCGTTGGGGAAGTCGTTGGTCGTTGGTGCGTCTAACTGCAAGGCGAGGCGGTTGCCCTGCAGGTGCGACGCGCCGCGTTTTAACGGTGACAGTAACCGCTAGTGTTACTGTCCCGTACACATGGAAATAAGATATGCAAACCTCTAGATTCAAATCAATCTGACCCTACAGTATACAATATCATACTGAAATACTTACTTACATAACTTAATTATGTAGAAATAATATTACGGAAAAATCTCTCTCTCTCTCTCCCCCCCTCTCTCTCCCCCCCCCCTCTCTCTCTCTCTCCCTCTCCCTCTTCCCTCCCCTATATTTGTCCCTTCCCCCTCTCTTCCTCTTCCTTCCTTCCTATTTCTCTCACTCTCCTCCCCATCTCCCTTTCTCCTTCTATCACCTCCCTTTCACCCCCCCCCTCTCTCTCTCTCTCTCTCTCTCTCTCCCTCTCTCTCTCCCTCTCTCTCTCTCTCTCTCTCTCTCTCCCTCTCTCTCTCTCTACCCTCATACCCCTTTCTTTCCCTTTTTCTCCCTCTATCTCTCTTTATCTCCCTTCCTCTCCCTCACCCCTTCTCATCACTCCCTCTCCCTCTCACTCCCCTCCTTTCTCTTTCTCCACTTCTCTCCACCAGTCCCCCTATGCGTGTCTTCCTCTCTACCCCGCTTTCCCCCCCACTCCCTCTTCCTCTTCCTTTTACCCCCCCCCCTCTCTCTCAACCCCTTTCTTTCTTTCTCTCTCCCTTTACCTTTTCGCCTCTTCCCCTCCCCCTTCTCGCTCTTTCCCTTCGTCCCCCCCGCCCCACTCCTTACTCCCCTGTCTCGATCTGATTCTCTTTCCCTCTTCCTCCCCCTCTTTCCCTCTCCCCTTCTATCAACTTCTCCCCCTCCTGCCATTTATTAACTTTGTTTTGTAAGGAAACCTTGCTTCGATACGCACCCCTCGCGCGCGAAAGCGCGCGCCCTGCAGTGTACATGTCACTACTAGAGTGAGTGATGAGTAGTGACAGCGGACTCACGACGGAGTCTGTTCCGTCGTCGCGGAATCGCCGACACCTTATCAGCCGTGACTTGCTCTTCAATCTTAGAAACGAGGTAGAGGGCGAATTAGGTGAGCTGCTTCAACGTGCACCAGCCACAGACTAGATTCTGCTCCATTTCCCACAGCGGTGTCACGGCAGCCACCTCGTCATGGCGGGTCGCGTCCATTACGCAAGGATCCCGGACCAACGCTAGCTACACCGAGTTGTTCAACGACTTTTTACGGAGGTCTCGACAACCTCTGACGAACGACTTCCATTGCATTCGCTTCATCAATGGCATGGCGAATTTTCGGATACATACTCAGGCTAAATCTCATCGCTCTCAGCAAAAGGGTTACGACATGCACATGGTCGAGTTACAAATTTCTTGAATGACATGAGGACCGACTCGCCACATTTAGGTCGTGCGAGGAGCGCACAAGCCTCGACTAGTAACCCAAGAAGTAGTCGACTTACCAGGAAGCGTTCTTTTGACACTCCAAAGGTCGAGGGAACTAAACGACTTCATCGAGGCGCAGGATCAAGCTTTGCTCGAGGTCGTGGTCGTGGTGGCATTCGTGGAGGCCGTGGCCGATCTTCTTCGAACGCTGGCCAAATTGACTTTAATGCCATCGCTAGAACTCTAACACCTCATGAGCGAAAGAAACATCAAAAAGAGGGTACGTGCTTCAAGTGCCACAAGAATGGACACCGTGTCTTTTAATGCCCGGAGCTAAAGGGCAAGGAACCAGTTGACACGTTCGTAAAGCATAAATGATGGTGGCATGGCTACTCTTCGGACGAGATGGAGTAGTTGGCTACATCTACTACTCGTCGTGAGGCATTGTTAGCGATAGAGGTGCAAGTTTCTACAGAAGCACCTCCATCGACTTCAATCGCGACACCAACTAAATCAAGAGTTTGTCGTCGTCGTTAGAACACGCATAGAAACGGTCGTAACCATGTAACAACCATACGTTCGATTGATTGGAAACTTTGTCTTCGACCCTTTGCACGCACGATTTGACTTCACTTTGGAAGTCAATTGCCGCGTTGGCGCAACTGTCGAAGAAGGCATAGCACCCGATGTGTAGGTACTCGTCGTATGCCGCTTGGGTGCGTTTGTCGCTTAGAGCTCGGGCGGTGTCGTCCGTGAGAGTCCACAGACGTGGCTCCTCGACGTCGCGAGGGGGACGTTCGAGGCCGGCCGGGATGGCCTCGCCGTAGTAGGCGAATTCTACGAAATCGGACGCGGAGGGGTCGGGTTCGTCGTCCAGCATGTCGATAGGTGGCTCAAGGGCCTCCTTACCACCCTCCGTCGCTGTCGGCGGGAATGGACTGCTGTCGATCAATAGTAGCAGGTGTAGCTGTCGTCTACTGGAGCTGGGCGAGTAAGGCAGCGTTAGCCGCCAAAAACTGCTCAGTGATCCGTTGTTCCGATGCGAAAACTGCCGTACGAATCTGTTCGGCTGTGCGTTGTTCGATTGAGGTAGCGTGAGGGTCGGCCGCAGCGGCGGACGTAGACTGCTCAGGCTGCTTGTTGCGGAACTGCGTAGCTGAACGAGGGGAAGTGTCGCGTGACGCTCGAGTGCGCATGGGACGAATGGTAAAACTGACACCATGCTCGACTACGAGAGTCGAGACTGCGTTCGCGCGAAGCCTAGATTGGCTGAGCGCGAAAGCAGAGAGTGCCTAGGCTCGTGGCTAGCTACGGCTTATAAGGCTCGGGCTAGCTAGAGCTGACCGTTGGGGAAGTCGTTGGTCGTTGGTGCGTCTAACTGCAAGGCGAGGCGGTTGCCCTGCAGGTGCGACGCGCCGCGTTTTAACGGTGACAGTAACCGCTAGTGTTACTGTCCCGTACACATGGAAATAAGATATGCAAACCTCTAGATTCAAATCAATCTGACCCTACAGTATACAATATCATACTGAAATACTTACTTACATAACTTAATTATGTAGAAATAATATTACGGAAAAATCTCTCTCTCTCTCTCTCCCTCTCTCTCCCTCTTCCCTCCCCTATATTTGTCCCTTCCCCCTCTCTTCCCCTTCCTTCCTTCCTATTTCTCTCACTCTCCTCCCCATCTCCCTTTCTCCTTCTATCACCTCCCTTTCACCCCCCCCCCCCTCTCTCTCTCTCTCTCTCTCTCTCTCTCTCTCTCTCTCTCTCTCTCTCTCTCTCTCTCTCTATCTCTCTCTCTCTCTCTCTCTCTCTCCCTCTCTCTCTCTCTCTCTCTCTCTCTCTCTCTCTCTCTCTCTCTCTCTCTCTCTCTCTCTCTCTCTCTCTCTCTCTCTCTCTACCCTCATACCCCTTTCTTTCCCTTTTTCTCCCTCTATCTTTCTTTATCTCCCTTCCTCTCCCTCACCCCTTCTCATCACTCCCTCTCCCTCTCACTCCCCTCCTTTCTCTTTCTCCACTTCTCTCCACCAGTCCCCCTATGCGTGTCTTCCTCTCTACCCCGCTTTCCCCCCCACTCCCTCTTCCTCTTCCTTTTACCCCCCCCCTCTCTCTCAACCCCTTTCTTTCTTTCTCTCTCCCTTTACCTTTTCGCCTCTTCCCCTCCCCCTTCTCGCTCTTTCCCTTCGTCCCCCCCGCCCCACCCCTTACTCCCCTGTCTCGATCTGATTCTCTTTCCCTCTTCCTCCCCCTCTTTCCCTCTCCCCTTCTATCAACTTCTCCCCCTCCTGCATTTCTTAACTTTGTTTTGTAAGGAAACCTTGCTTCGATACGCACCCCTCGCGCGCGAAAGCGCGCGCCCTGCAGTGTACAGGTCACTACTAGAGTGAGTGATGAGTAGTGACAGCGGACTCACGACGGAGTCTGTTCCGTCGTCGCGGAATCGCCGACACCTTATCAGCCGTGACTTGCTCTTCAATCTTAGAAACGAGGTAGAGGGCGAATTAGGTGAGCTGCTTCAACGTGCACCAGCCACAGACTAGATTCTGCTCCATTTCCCACAGCGGTGTCACGGCAGCCACCTCGTCATGGCGGGTCGCGTCCTCAGATCGCGCGGAGCTCCAACGGCGACTCCCACCATCACAGGGAGGGACGCGCCGCCGCGGACACCCACCGCGCCGCCGTCCGTCACAACCAGCACAGCATTAGCGGCTCGGAGACAGCAGATGCGGTCATCCCACTGCCATTCCCTCCGACGGCCCCTGTGTTTCCGTCGAAGCAAAAGCGGTCGCTCCGGTGTGACATTAGCCACATCGCGCGAGGTGCGCAAAAAAGTCGTGTAGGTTTCGCGGTTTTTGTGTTTTTTTTCCTTCCCGACTTGCCATCGAGTCGTGCCTCAGTGTCGCGCAGGAGTGACCCATTTGTATTGATTGAAACTTTTTTTCACGTGTTATACGTAGGTTCCATGGCTAAACAAAGAGCTGGACGACTCCCTCTCCAACCGTTGGCTTGACCTCGACCCGAGAGGGTACTTCATCATCAAGTTGGACCGCGAGCAGCGCCTCATCGTCGCCGACCACTACACCAACACCATCAACAAAAACGGTACGGCGCGACCCTACCTGACCAGTTGGTTAATATTACGCAGGATGTGCCGCTCCTCTGACGAGCTACGTCATTCGGATGCGCAGGCGTGGCGTGTGATGAGGCGACGGGGAAGCCGATCCCTTGCACCCCCGGCTATGTTCGGCGGCCGAGTCGCACTTTCACGTGAGTATCACTCGTTGGGGCGACCTTTTTCGGTTCGATGGTTGCCGAAGAGAGGTGGCGCTGAGCTGCAGGTGTGGGTATCGCAGGGGGCGGACCGCGAAGGAGCTGAGCGTGAAAGTGTTCGAGGAGGTGGCGGAGGTGCCGGTGAGTATGTTGGTGCATGCCAATTATTTGGGGCGCGAGTTTCAGCGCGCAGAGGAGGCGCTGCGCACGGGGGATGACTACATCCAGGACTGAGGGATGCACGGGTTGACAGCGCGACGATGCGCCATGCATGCTTGGGAGAGGGAGGAAGAGAGGGGGAGGACGCGTGAGATTCACAAATGCGCGATATTATTCGCAACGAAAACAATTAAATTGAATAATGTAAATACAACTTGAGCGGTGCGTAGAATGCACAGATAAAGCTGAGTCTAGAGTAGCTGCCGAGGTGGCGCTACGTGGGGTGTTGGTGTGTGGGGGTTATTGTGTTTCGCCTGCGCCGGCATTGTTGATGACTGAGTCGTATGTTGCGGCCGCTTTGGCGGCAATGTCCGCTGAAAACTTCCTCGCAAAGAGGTAACACGGCCGCTTGACCTCAAACTCCACCACCGTCTCAGAGCTTCCCAGCCCAGAGAAAGTCTCGTCGTCCAGCCTTTCCCCACAATTCTCCTGCAGTGTAAACCGGCATCTTCATTCTCTTCCCCACACTATCGTCAGCTCACTGCGCATTGGCAGACATTGACTGGCAAATGATGTGTTTTTTTGTATTTTCAGCAATTCGCTTTTTTGTTTTCTGGGAGTGAAGGAGAGGGGACTCACTCTTGTTCCCAGCGGGTAAAATGTTTTCCGGCTGTGGTGCTCCCCTGCGTAATGGCAGCGCCGAGCCTCCATCATCTGCCCATGCAAGAAGGCAGTCAACCGAACCACCCAAACAAACAACGCGCGTTCCTAAATGTCAACATTTCACAACCAAATTTTCTCCACCAAAATCACGACTGAGCAATATTCCACCAAACAAGGGTTCACATTCCAATCGTAACGCTGCGGAAAGCCCGAACCAGAAAACCACACACTGTCCGATCTGACTGAAACTCACATGTACCGCCCAATTCCGAACATTTTGAAGGACAATTCACGTCACATTGCGGCCAACTTTATAACTAAAAACATCAAGTCACCCAGAAGACGCGCAATTTCAAAAACAAATACACACATGGAAATGCAATAAACACACGGGAATGGAAATGCAATACAGCCCACTAAAATGAGACACGGCGCGATCTGAACACTGCGCACAAATTGCATGTTACATAAATAATGATCGTAGTTTCAGGCAAGAATCGTTTGAAAAAATGTGAAAGAAATTTTGGGTGAGACTGTCTTACCACTCAGAGTATTTGCGATACTCAGTCAACATACACAGCGCTGACCACTAAGTAAGGCAACAGTGCGAAACAAGTGCATCGTGGCATTGTGTCATCCTACCTCGCCATACTATTCTGG
>JAPMLY010000712.1:60000-166329 GCA_026401115.1 Tetraselmis chui
AAAAAAAGAGGGAGGGATGACAACAAGGAAAAAGGAAATAAAGGGGTTAGAAAACTAGGTATCCTATCGTCACAATATTTTACGATAAACAAAACAAAACTCGAGAAATACAGGTACCTGTACCTTTGAATTTATGATCATGCTCCACACCCTCATCTTGTTGTTGATGTGACTCTTACAAGTGCTCGCATGAACACCAATGTTCCTCGTGTAGGTGCTCGTCTCCCACTCCTTGGCAGCCTTGCATTGGAAGCTCAGCATGGCAAACTTGATGCGGACCTCCGCACTTCTGCTTTGCTTGGCACGCCTTCATCGGTTCAATCGATCCATGACTAATATCCCTTCGCTATGGAGGATGGGGGCCGCTTGGCGCCGATGACGACAATGTTGGTCGATCGCTTGGCTATTTTGGTGGCATTTCGTCGCTAACCTGGTATGGGTGTTGCGGTGACTCTCGTTGACTCTCCTTGCGCTCTGGATGTTATGTCCGTATGCATCACTTAGTTCGTCGAACTACTTATGTTCCTTTTTGGCGTTTTTGGGGGGATGTGCGACGTAAATTCATGCAACGTCTTTATGCTTCTCTTCATGGTACTCGGGGTTCCTATCTCCGCGATGCTTTGCAAGAGG
Source organism: Tetraselmis chui (assembly GCA_026401115.1). Classification (NCBI taxonomy): domain Eukaryota; kingdom Viridiplantae; phylum Chlorophyta; class Chlorodendrophyceae; order Chlorodendrales; family Chlorodendraceae; genus Tetraselmis; species Tetraselmis chui. Next base: position 60,631 of record JAPMLY010000712.1, read on the forward strand.
GCAGTGTTGACGCTGTGGCATGCCTTCATGTTCCTCGGGCTTAGGTTTTTCCTCTTTTCTTCTTTTCGCTTGGTGGCTTATGCAGCTTATTCTAATAATTCGGTTTGGAGCGACCCCCTCGCGACATCGACGAACCTCGTATGTGGACGCTAACGGACGACACGGCCCGCTTCCTCAAGGACCGGAAATCTCAAGCGAGGTACGACGAGTACCTCCACATCGGGTGCTATGCCTTCTTCGACAGCTGCGCCAACGCGGCAATCAGCGAGGCTTTGGACACGTTGTCAACCGGACCTCCTCTACCAGCGGAGCAGGCGGCGGCCGTTGCCCTCATCCGAGCGGGTCATCGCACCCACACAGCGACGGAGGAGGCCGCCCGTACTCGACTGGGCTTCCTCCGCCTCACCAAGGGCGGACAAACGAGCTCGGATACGGACCGAGTGTTCGCCGAGCTCGCGCACGAACGTTTCTGCCGCCCACGCCCTACCGCGGTCTCGAGCGCACTGGACGAGCTACACCAAGCGTTCGTTGATCGGACCCTCGAAGTCAGCCTACATGCCGCCAGCAAAGCAGCTGCTGGAGCAGCGTTCGCGAGAGTCACGCCGGACAAGCCACCCGGACAAGACGCCAAGGCCAAGAAGGCAGCCGCCGACAAGCGCAAGGCCGCAGCAACAGCAACAGCGGCAGCGGCTGCCGGAACTAAACCTGGCGACGGGGGAAAACCCACAACGAAGAAATGATGGTGTGGCCCGCCGCGCCGATTCCTGCTCCCCGTCATCCAACTACATGCGTCACCGCGTGCGGCTAAGATGGCGGGAGTGGGAGCATATCGGCGCGAGCGGTCAAGTCGTGAACTGGATCCGCCATGGCGTGCGGGTCAAGTTCAAAAACGGCCTACGTCCTCGACTTGTCAACCACGGAGTCTCCATGAAGGACGCCGCACAGCCGCAACTCGACTTCCTAGCTACAGAGCTCCCACGCTTCGAAGCCTGCGGAGCCTGGGAGCGCGCCTCCAACACCCGCTACGTCTCCCGCATGTTCCTCGTCCCAAAACCCGGTGTCAACAAATGGCGCCTTATCATCGACCTCTGAGAGCTAAACAACTATTGCGCGGAGTTCAAGATGTCGTGCGAGACCCTCAAGCACTTGCGCCACCTGTCCCGCTCGGGCGACTACTTCGTCTCCCTCGACCTAGCCGACGGCTACTACACGCTAGGCATCCGAGAAGCGGACCGAGATTTCTTCACGGTCAACTACCGCGGCGAGCTGTGGCGCCTCGCATGCCCCCCGATGGGCTGGTCGGGGTCGGCTTACTATTTTTGCAAGCTAACTCAAGCGTTCACGAACTACCTGCGACGAGCGCCTACCCCGATGACCGCCAGCTCCGAGACGCCATACAAACCGTCACGACGTTTCCTTCGCAACGTCCGATGGCGCGGAGTACGACTGCTACCCTACATGGACGACTTCCTGTTCATGGCCATCTCGTACGACGCAGCTCTACTGCTACGCGATTGCGTCGAGACCCTCCTCCACCGGCTAGGCCTCCAACGCAACCCCGACAAAGGCTTGTGGCAGCCCACCCAAGTGGGCACACACCTGGGCATGACCGTCGACCTCCTGAGAGGCGAATTTCGAGCCCCTACCGACAAGCTACACGCCCTCGCGAAGCAAGCTTCAACGTTACTAGGCCGCGCATCCACCTCCGCTCGGTGGCTACCCGCCAGACAACTCGCGGCGTTCGCTGGCAAGGCCCAGTTCCTCTACCTCGCCATCGCACCATCCCGCTTCTTTCTACGCGAACTACATTGCGTGCTGGCTACGCGAAAAGGATGGGGCGGACGTGTCCGGATGACACACCAATTACGCCGCGACCTCGAGTGGTGGCGCACGGTGCCCGACCAACACAACGGCCGCTCAATCTACAAACCCATCGAGACCGCGTACCTCCACGCCGACTCATGTGGTTACGGATGGGGAGCCGTCCTGAACGACAACCCTGCCTACCAAGCCCGCGGGTTTTGGTACGACGAGGACCGCCAGCAACACATCACCTGGAAGGAGCTCCGCGCCGTTCGCCTCGCAATCGAGTCCTTTTTACCGCAACTCCGAGGACGACACGTCTTACTCCACGAGGACAACACAGCTGTCGTGGCCACGCTCTCCAAACTCACTACGCGCCCTCCGGTCATGATGACCGAATTACGCCGACTCTGGCACCTAGTGGACGTCAACGACATCAGCGTCCGACCCCGCTACATCCGCTCGGCAGCGAACATATGGGCCGACAGCCTAAGCCGAGAGCTCGACCGCGACGACTGGCAGCTGAACCCCCGGATATTCGCCTACCTACAGGCAGCGTGGGGCCCACACTCTATCGACCGGTTCGCGTCGATGGAAAACGCGCAGCTCCCGCGTTTCAACGCCCGATGGCGCGACCCACAATGCGAGGACGTCGACTGTCTACACCTACCGGACACCGCGTGGCAATGCGAGCAAAACTACTGCAACCCGCCGTGGTCAGCTCTACCCGCCCTCTGTGCGAAACTACGCCAATCAGGGGCAGCTGCTACAGTCATCGCACCGTACTGGCCCCACAAACCGTGGTTCTAGGACTTCCACGACTTGGCCACCGAGACCATCCACTACCCCCCCTCACGCGACCTATTCTTCCCCGGTCGGCTAGGCTCGCGCGAGGGGGTCGGACGGCCAGGATGGAGCATCGTGGCCTTTCGACTGCCACGCCGGCCTGGCTACACACCCGCCGAGGTGCAATAGGACGCACACTACGCACGGCCACCGCAAACCTCACGGAGCTACGTGCCATGGCCACTCGGTCGCACAAGCCCTCGCGGCCTGTCCGCTACACGTTACGAGAACCGGACGCCCACGCCCCGTGGACGACCACCATGACCGACGGACTTCGCAACCTGTTGGGTACCGACCACATCGGTACCACCGCGCTACACCTGTTGAGCAGCTCCCTAGCCCCGACCACGTACGCAAACTACGACAGCGGCATGCGTCAATTTGCGGCGTTTTGCCACGAAGAAGACATCCATCCACTACAGGCTACTACCCAGTCGGTCGTGCGCTACACAGCCTGTTTAGGACTGCAAGGTACCGTCGCCGCCGCGTCGCTACAACAGTATTACTCGGCCATCAACAAGTTTTTCCGCGACCACCAGCAACAGCCAATCGCGGTCGGGGAACTTTTGGCCGACGCTCGACGCGGAATCGAGATGCAACAACAACGTCTACATGCAGCGGACTCGCGCCTCCCGTTACCAGCCCCTCTAGCGCTCTCGCTACTCACAGCCGCCGCCGACCTCCGAAAACACCTCCGGTGGACACCTACTTCCCGGCACCTCATCGCGCGATTTCGCGCGCTACTGGCAATCTGCACAAACTATGCGTTTTTCTGCAGAGCCGAATCAGGTGTAAGGTGTTTAACACAAGACCTGGTCGTCGACCGCCCATCCCCAAAAATTTGGCTTTTCATCCGCAAAGCTAAGGGCGATCAGAGGCGCAGCGCAGCCGACAAGCCTATCCTCGCTATCCCGACGACTGCCAATCCGGTGCTGGCCGACCTACTAGAATATTATTGCACACAACGGACCGCCTACTGCAAGAAATTCTACAACTCCCCCCCCGCCGCACTATGGAGCTTCGTACCTTACGAAAACTCCGGCGACTGGCAAGCGGCTGCGACACTCTCCGCCTGGCTCCTCGACGCCTGCAACGCCGTCGGCGCCACACCTCCAAGTGGATTTAAATGGACATCGCACAGCTTATGCAAAGGTGCCGCCTCCGCCGCTAGTTGCATCGGGACCCCACTCCACGTCGTCAAATACATGGGCGGTTGGGCCAAGAACAGTTCTGTCACAGAGGGGAAATACATCGACCCCACCATGACCCCATCTCCGGCGGCCTGGCAGTACTTCGGCTGGCTTGTCCCCGCCAACCCGCTTCATCATGACTAGGCTGCGCAAACCTCCGGTTTATTACATACTGGCAAAACGTGCCCTCGGGTAAATAGTCAGATTGTTTGAAATCTAGAGGTTTGCAAAACTTACTTACATATGTGACAGAACGCAAACCTGAACGGTAAAGCGTTACTGTAAAAGCGGCGCGTCTCACCCAGTCCTCGAGGTAACCCTCGAGGACTGAGGAAACGCCTAGCGCAACGCCCCATGCCCTGCCCCCAGCAGCACTAGCTAGCGGCTGCCCCTTAAGCCGGTGCAACCCCGAGCACTGGCACTCTATGCTTTGCGCTCGCCCATCTGGCTCGCGCAACCCACCCACCCTACCCACAATTAGCGCTAATCTTCCCCCAGGCCAGGCCTGTGGTGATCTTTTGACCAAATTGTAAGCAAGCTGACATCTTTGGCAAAACGTGCCCTCGGGTAAATGTATGTATGTATGTATGTATGTATGTATGTATGTATGTATGTATGTATGTATGTATGTATGTATGTATGTATGTATGTATGTATGTATGTATGTATGTATGTATGTATGTATGTATGTATGTATGTATGTATGTATGTATGTATGAAAGGGAATGGGAGACGGAGATTTTCACGCTCACAATAGCATGGAATTGATGTCAACGCCACGACTATCGTAAGGAGCTGCACGGGCAAGCCACACGCCCTCACTTTCAGCAACATCACATCTCGAATCAACCCGAGAAATGACCTCCTTGACAAACCACATCCTATTTCCATACGTGACACTACCCGCAATATTTTCGGGTTGCACATACACACTGTCCAATGGCTCTATAACATGGTTCGCATTTACCGCTTCAAAGCTTTCACCACTTTAAAACAACTTCGCCGCATGCACGTTCCGTCCCTTGCTTCCTAATAAACCCTACAAATGACACACACACACACACACACACACACACACACACACACACACACACACACACACACACACACACACACATTATTAGACCCTCCCACGGGGGAGTATATCTCCACCATAACTTCGTGTATGCAAATAAACTTTTCTAGATAGCTTATGCATGAAGGCCTCAGACAGCAGCCAACTCAAACCCTGTCATTGTTGTAAAACCACTTTCATTCTCATTTCCACAAGGGCCATACCGTTTTCCCTTCAGTTTATATTTCGAATGGGCGCCCGCCGGTGGCGCAGCGGCGGCGGCCCCGGAGGGGGGGGTGCGCTCGCATACCTGCCGGCATTCACCCCGGCCGACCTCCTCGTGGTGTGTGTGTGGTGTGTGGTGTGTGGCCGACCTCCTCGTTTCGTGGTGTGTGGTGTACAATTACCATGTCATGCCTAGCGCAGTAGTAGGGGGATTGGCAGTGTGAGTCGATAATTACGATCCGTGTGATCATCAAATGTTGGGAAAGTCCCGTACGGAGAGCTTATAAAACTTTTTCTGTCCGCTTCCAACGCCATGAACTCCCGCTCAAGCCGTCCGATATTAGTTTTCAGGACTAGATACCCCTCATATACCATCCTGAATACCACTCCATATACCATATGCCATCCAATATTTTGGGGGTTGGGCATGTATCTCACGAGCGCATGGCGGCGAGGAGGATACAGCCGGATCAGCGGTGGGCCGAGGGTTTTGGAGCTAGCGGCGGACAGCCGGGAAGCAGCGCCATGGCAAGGCTCTCGCTGGCCATCGACCGGTCCTTTGATCATCGAGCTTCCATAGGGGGTGAGGCACGACGCGGAGAAGGAAGATTGGCAGTCGCAGTTGGAAAACCTGCTTAGTATGGTGGCGGTGATTCTCACTATCAACCGCCGCCGGGAGGCCATGTACGGAGGAATTTTTGGAATGAAAATGATGTACGTACATGGCATAGACATATTCGCCAGGCAAGCCCTACCAAACGGACCTCCCTTAGTTTACACAAACGCAACAATATGATGGAAAACAATATAGCGGAAGCGTACGCAAGGATACGGGAGTGGATGCCGTCATGTATGCGAATGATACGGGTGAGCCCACAGTTTTTGGCGACCGCGAGGAGGATACGGGTGTATCTACCGCGCCGGATCTAAGGTAACTAGTCGGGAAGCATCACCATGGCAAGGCGCTCATTGGCTGCGCCGAGGCACATCGCCAAGCCTCACCTAAATGGAGGACAATACGCCAAAGCGACGAGTAGGATGATCGCGACGGGGGAGGGGGGGTGAGAGCAATACGATTCGGCGGCGACGACCCTCGGGGTCAGCCGCCGCCGGAACTCCCGGCACGATGGTTTCGGAATAATTTCTGTGTCCCACCATTAATAAATTTGAACTAAGATCGGTGTCTCAACGTCTCAAATGGGACTTGCTTTATCGCTGCATGTTCGTTTTGCCATATATTGCTTTCGAAATAAACATGAAACATGTGCGTAAATATGACGATTGGTTGAGCAGGGGATACAATATCGAATCGTGCGCAAGATCTTTCTGAAGTCATCGTCCGCGCTAGCGGGGTCTTGCTTGCAGGGACGTTGTCCATGTCATCATGCGCGATCTCCCGCGCAAAGCGGCAACGGTGAGACCTCGTGCGATTTTCTGTATGTCCCAATGGATTGCAACGCGCATGCATAAGCGAGGGGCGCTCGCGCAGCATCATACCCAGCATATCCGCACGGCAAACTTACAACTACAAGTCCATAAACAATCGCGTTGAGGAGTAGCTGACGCGTAGCGGCTGCCTGTCGGTGGCCAATCAATAATATCCTATGCAATTTTTAGTGTAGGCCGAGCAGATAGTAACCGTATGAAGTGTGCTTTGCCACGAGCGCCAAAAGTGTCCTATGCGGGACATGCAGAGTTGTACCGACAAAAATATATCCTCCCTCCTCTAATTTGCCAACATGGAAAGTGAATTATGGCGATGGTGAAGATGGAAGTAGCGACATAGACGGGCAGTTGGAGAGGCGGGCCGGGCAGCCTTTTGTAGCATATGCTCGTGGTGGTATTGTAATTGTAGTTGCATTGCAACAAAATCGACAAACCGGACCGAGTGATGTCTTACGGCCATAAATGTTATGCCATCTAGGACACTTAGTAGAACGATTGGGGCGGGTGCTCTTCGACCATGTAAACCTATCGACACACCTATCTGCAATGTGCGGCGACGTTCCTCGGAGGAAAAAAACTGTAAGCACCCGCAGTGATTGCCAGAGTCCCTAAGCAATAACAGCAAAAAATTATAATCAAGCAAAACTCTACAAAGGATCCTCTTATCAAGAATACAAAATGAAACTGCTGCTCGACCTTCACGATGCACGGCCCGCTCCCTCCGAACCGAGGCGCCGACCGGCCTAGGCTGATCGGCGTTTGAAAGGGTCGATGGGCAAGCCCAATCTAGCTCCCACGTGACTTCGGTCTTGCCGGAGAAAGGAGGGGCAAGGCTAGCGAAAAGCCCCTCCTCACGCGGTCGCTCGTCGATTCCGCCGTCGCGTCTCGTTAGTCCCGCCCCAAGGTCGCAACCGCTTTTCCCGTCGCGACTTTCCTCCTAGTCGAGGTCCCCCGTCACCTCTAGGGCAGGTGGGGCGATGGAGACAGCCGAATAGCAAAGCTAGCGCTCATGTAGCCGCACTGAAATTTTTCCCGACTATTTCCCCGCATTTTCTGTGCTGGTACCCGGGTACCTGTCTGGAGAATCAGCAAGCGACCGTACCCTCCACCCTCCATTGAGCACCCTTGTTTCGAGTGCGAGCCTTAGCGCTTATCCGGGCTAGTACTCTCTAATGTTAGGTGTGCCTAGCGATAGTGAGTAGTAGTGTAGTAGTGCACGGTCGCAATGGCCGGATCCGAAAAGGCCGCGGGGGTGCGGAAGTTATTCAAAGCCTCCTTACCGGGTTTTCCGGCGGCGGCTAATCCTCTGGAATACCCCACCGCTTGATCTTGCCGCTCCTCCCGCCGCGACAGTTCTCCTCGTTATTGCTGTCGTATTGCCACGTCCAGCGAGCGCCATACCCTAGCGTTGCTTCCCAACTTTCCGCCGCCAGCTCCAACACCCGCGTCCCACCGCTGACCCGTCCGTTCCCTCCTCGCCATCACACACTCATGAAGATACATGCTCCACCCCCCCCACCCCAAATTGGACTGTACCTTAGTGGTATCTAGTCTTGAAAAACATATCGGACGGCCGAGCGGGAGATCTTGGCGCAGATAGCGTACAATTCTTTTTTAAAGCCCTCCGTACATGGTTTTCACGACAGCCGCGATTCGCGCGGATCGCTTTGTCGGCTCTCTTAGTCCCCTACCGTGCCAAGCATGGCACGGCTACGGGGTTACCAACGCCCCTCGCGGTGGCAGACTAGCAGTAGTACCAAGTACGTGTTGCTTTTAGTTTCTAGCACAAGGCCGTCATGATGGACTACAAAACCTACCAAAAGATCAGGTCTTTGCCCCTTTTTGAGTACCAGACCCTAGCATGGGGTAGTTCGGAAGGTGCCTAACCTACCTGTGTCATGCAGTGCTTCATTTATTAGTTTTTCCGGGTGGTGGGAGGGCCTTGAAAATTGGGTGTGTATGGAGGTCGAACGTGACGATTATTTAATTACCAGCCACTCGCCGCGTGCCCGCTATAGGTACAAGTATAGGTACCCGGGCAGCGCCCATGCCTCGCCCATCATACTACTCAGGGTAAGTCTCGGTGGCGCCGACCACTCACGGATACTTCAGCCAATAGTAACGCCCACAAGCTTGCCGGGAGCCTCAAGGTAGGGGTTCGGGTGCCGTGGCGGTTTGGGTAGGGGCGGATGCGTCCACACATGGCGCTTGCTCGGATACGGCGTTAGCAATAACCGCTCGCTAGGCCGCCGCGGAGACGAATTTCTGCGCTGCTTCCTTCACGCTAGCTAACGCCAGCACCCGTTATTTCAGGTCTGCCTTGTTTCCCTTAGCCTCCGGAGCTTCTGGGTCATCGTATTGTAGCATTGCTTTTAAATCTTTCACTTGAAGGGACTCAACCGTGCCGAGGCCGCGGGCGGCGATGCTGTCGAGAAGTGTGATGGCGTGGGTAACTGCTTCCACCACTGCCTTTCGCCTCTTTGCGTTTTTAGCCTCCTCTTTGAGTGCCTAATCGCTCGCCTTGCGTTTCTTTTCTAGGTCTTGGGCGCGTCTCGACGCAATGGACTCTTCGCCGGTAGCACTTCCTGGGCGCGACCAAATGTTCTTGGCTGTAATCCGCCCGCTCTTTCCTTCCCCCTTATCATGCACGTTGTCGTCGTCCGCTTCATCTTGCTCGACGGTCGGGTGGAGGGCAGTCTTCACTTTGTTGAAGACGTCCACTTGCCAAAGGTAAGCCTCCATTATCTCCTCCCTGCTCATGGTGGCAAGCCGACTGACTTTGGGAAGGCCAGCTGAGGCATGGTCCACCTCCGCTTGTAGATGTCGAGGAAGGGTCATCGGAGGTTGCTTCGCTTGATGCTCAACTGAAGTGGACGCAGACCCTCCTCCGAGTAAAAGAAGCTGGACTCCAGTGGCACGACTAGCGCTACCGTCCGTGGACGGGGGGGTGCCTGCACCGGACATGCCATCGTTGGTATTGTTGGAACCCCCCTTGGACGACACGGTGGCTCCGTCGGCTTCCGCTGCATCTAGTTCGGCCTTGAAGCGCCAATACTCCTTCCTGTCGAATCTTGGTAAGATACCCTCCTTTTCCCAGCCCTTCATGTTCCGCTCCCGGGTGAAAGCCTTATCCCAAGCGACCTTGAACATCTGTGCGAAGTGTTTGTACTTGAGGGGTAGAAGGGGTGAGCGCATGTTGCCGTTTTCGTCGATGTTGATCGTCCGCAACGTCTCGCGCTTGATCTTTCTCCATTTTGCCTGCGTGTGCCATTGAATAGCATGTCAACATTGTGCCTAATATCACAATAAATAAAAAATATGTTAGCAATATGGTGAGGTAATAACTTTACCTTTAGCACAGAGAAATTCATTGTGTCCTCGCCTTGTAGGCGGAAGCTTAGGTGCGGGACGCGCAAGACGACTTCCAAGCCAAGCTCCACTGCGGTCTCAAGCACTGCGAACCCAATGTGAGTGCCCACCCCATCGCATATCACAACGCCTTGATGGCCAAGGCTATCATCCCTTGAGGGTGGGGACCCTAGAGCTTCATACAACACTGTCCTCACGTAGTCAGCAGCACCCTCTTCGTTAAGACTTCCTTTCTCGTTGCTTGCATAGCGCCACGCCATGTACTCCCCGCCATTGTTCTTGATGTCTGACAAAAAGTGTGGGGCCCATGCAGGATGATAGGTATTGCCTGAAGCAAAGACAATGTAAGGCGGTAGCGCCTCTCCTGTACCCAGGCGGCCACACACAACAGTGGCGCATGAGCTGGACTTGGTAACGAAACACTCCCCATCATCCTCCACCCCTGCGCGTAGCCCACGGTCTTGCTTGCCTTTGCTTGCGGTGGTTGAGCCTAGGGCTACCTTTGTCTCGTCGAAGGAAGCAATAAGGTGCGGCTTGTCAATAAAGACGGGTTCGCTGCCCTTGACGTTCGGGTCGTAGATAGGATTCACATTAGCAACGCCGGCCTTCACTAGCACTTCAGCGCACACATCAAAGTATGTTTCTAGGTTGCCTAGGGTTAGCCACTCATGTCGTGTCATCTCGAGGGGGCGCTCTGCTCCAGTGAGGAAGTTGTGTCTACGTAAAAAACCACGGTACCATCCCTCTCATGCTTGCCCTTTTTCAAAGTTGTTCTCGTATTGTGTCCCTTGGATTAGGTGTGTCGCCCATGCCATGACATCGTCTTGAAAGACGGAATGCTTTTTGCTGCGGACGCGACGCATAACGCTGGCGATGCGCTCTTCGATTGCTAGCGGAATTAGAGTACCGCCAGTCTTTTGGGGAGTGGGCACAGGTATGCCAGTCTTGATAGATGTTGAGATCAAGGCGCGGCACCATGAGTGACTAATAGTGATATTGTAATCCTTTAACAACGTTGTCTGGGCTTGAGTCGCAGCGGCACGCACAGATTGGTTACACTCATGTGCATTTTCTACCACTTTTCTGAGCACAGTCTTGACCGCCTCCCTGTAATCCTTGTGACTGTCGGCACCTTTGGTCCTTTTGTCCTTGTCCTCTATCAATAGCACGCGCTTTGCATTCCCCTTCCTGCCGCATTTGCCCTTCCGGCCAACACCCCGACGAGTTGTAGAGGTAGTACAGATGGGGTTGAGCGGTTGGCGTTGTCCAGCGGTCTCGTAAGTTGTGTAGAATGGAACGTCGCGAGTTGCTTGAGTGTTTGGCGTTCTCCTCGTCGCCTTCCTCCGGCTCGAGACTTTCGACGGCCATCATTAGCTTTGACAAAGCTGAAACACGTCGCCAGATGCCGTTCTTGAGGGAGTTGTTGTAATTTTCTGGGACGCTAACCACGGCCTCTTTGGCAGCACGGAGACCGGCTTCCAAGTAGCCTAAGCCGGTCTCCATCTTCCATATTTGAGCACCACGATCATATAGCTGTTGGCGGTGGGTCTTGGTGAGGCCACCAAACGGTAGAGGGCGAGCGGAACGGCGTGGTCGAGCGGGGTCGTACAGGTTGCGATTAGCATCGGAGGGGGCGGCTGAGGGGTTGGCACCCCTAAACATGGCAGCGAGAGCCATGTGTCGCAACGTAAACGTGCAAATGAAGTTGGTTGTTACATTGTGGGCTGATATGTCGAGTTGCACTGCACGGCCGAGTCGATATTGTGAGAACGAGCAGGTAACCGTGCTTGTCTTGGTAAAATGTGAAGGTCGCGAAGAAGGAAAAAACCGAACGCGCTCACCGGATCGGCTTGCGTTTTTCTCCCTCGAGTGCCGGAGGCGACACCCCCATGGCTGGCACAGCACAACCATCCATTGCTCAATATCACTGGGGGTTTTGATTCCTCACTTTGAGGAGGCCGGACGGACGTTGTAGGTGGTTGGGGTCGCTTGTTGGGTGGCTTTGTCGGGTGATTGAGTGGATCGTGACAGCCGGCGAAGAATTTGAATTACAAGCAACTACAGGTGGTCACATTTTGACCCACCTCTAGGTACCCACGGGTCGGCACGATTACCACCAAGCCCTCTGCAAACCCTCGTCTAAATGAAGACCCTCATTGCTGAGGTGTTAGCCCTATGGTTGGCCCTAAGAGCAACCCCATATTGCCCTTTCCGTGCCCAGCGTGACGGCGGGTGGCTAGATAGACACGGGTGGATAGAAACTAAAAGCAAGGGGTAGTACCGTGTGGCGTGATTGCAAAAAATCGGAGAACATTTAGGAAAAAGTATGTTCTTTTACAGTTACAATTTACGGATGAAATGCAGAAAAGAAACATTTTACAGAGGTGTAGCATAATCAATCGGCAGAAATAATGAATATTAGACTTAAAAACGATGTACTTGCGTTTCGGTAAATAAAGAAAGGGGCGTTGTGTGGTGGAAGGCAAATGCCGCAGTAAAAAACCGATAGCTTTGAGGAGCTCACGAATTGTCTACGTAGGTAGGAACAACCCATTGGATATACGTCGTCGCATGCAAGGCGCATGTTATGGGTTGCCACCCATTGGCAATGCATTTGAAAGACAAAGTTTGAACTTTTGCCATTCGCCGAAAATCATGGAATATACGCTATCGTTGAGGTAGAGGAAGCGTTGTAGCTGCGATTCGTAATTTGACATTCTGCCTATGGGCGGGTTGCAATTCTGACATTGTGTTATGATTCATGACCTCGCACTTTACACCACTACGGTGGGCAATTCTCGTGGTTTGCAGTCCTTTTTTGTGAGATACCCAAAATTGCGAGCTTGGTCGCCGCTGTTTGTTATAATTCATAAGAGTGGGATAGGGTGGCTGCCTTGCAAATATTTTTTGGCGGAACCAAATTGGGCACCTCTCCCATTTGACGACCTTTCTGTTGGACGCGTCTCGCCACAACGTATAACGTATTTTATTTGCAGCATATCTCTCATGGAGATGGCCATCATGCAACCCTCGCCGTTTACAGCAAGCACGTACATGAAGGGAAGTATTCTGATCAATGAGGGGAGTTAAGTTCGAACAATATGAACACACCAAAATAATGGGAACATATGATATTGCGATGATGTTAAACGTTGACGATAGGCTGACCTTGCTTTCTTGTTTACTTTTTGTTATTATATATGCCCAGTAGATAGCAACCCGTACGAAACATGGCCGGGCGGATTAGAGTTTCATCTACCCAACCAAATTGCAATGAAGAAGTTGTCGCTCGCTTACCATTGAGCGATTCAGCACTTGCTCACTGAAAATGCTCCCGCCATCCTCCCATCTCTTGAAGGAGACGCAACTCTTGATCGGGACCAACCAGTAACATCTACCGCGCCCCCCATTGTTTTGTTTGTAGGTCTTACGAAACCGGAAGATCTAGATGTAGGAAGAACTTACTGAACTAATTTTTTGCCTATGTAAGGCTTACACGCCCTGCGCCAATACTCGGACGATCGTTCAATCGAGTTGGAGTCCCCCATGTCATTTTCATTCATATTGGAAACGGTTGAGCAATGCTGAGTTGCATGATTCTTCGTAGTAAGCAAACATGTCTTAAAAAGTGTCAAATCAACATCGCGTCGAACTCGTCGTAAGCTGTAGTTGAATTCCTCATCTCAACATTGTATGCAAAGAGATATGTCATGTAGATTGGTCCGAAGCTTGGATCTTGCACCACATATCGCATTCAATACTCTACATATACAATTTCGCATCGCACTTTTAATCTGATTTACGCCATGCTAAAACGCTGTCACACCTGCACATTAACACAAAACAAGCAAGGTTTAATTACTGATTGGATGCCATTTCATTGAATTTGCATTGTCTAATTGTTACACACACACACACACACACACACACACACACACACACACACACAAACACACACACAGTAACACGAACCAATACACACACACACAGACACACACAAACAAACACACACACACACACACACACATACACACACACACACACACACACATACACACACACACACGCACACAAAAACAAAAACACATAACACCTACTAAGTACGCACACATACACACACACATACACACACGGACACCATCACTCACACATACACTCGCGCGCGCGCGCGCACACACACACACACACACACACTTTCTCACTGACCCAAAATTCGCGGAGGTGCTAAAGCATCTGACAGACTTTTATGAGAACTAGCCTTTTCATGTTCACCTCATTGCAAAATGAGTGGAAATTGTGACATTCCATTAAACACTGTGTGAACCGACCGACACAATGTTCAGGGGAGAGCGCGTGTCCCTTGAAACGCTACTACACTGCCAATCATTGTGACGAGTATATTCATGTGACAGTACATTACATGACATTGTACATGTACTCGTTACTAATTTAAATTGAAATTGTTTACAACATGTACCGTATGCGCCGGTTTTACACCAAAAAACGTATGCGCCGGTTGCTGTCTCTGGGCCCTCCTAACAATGCCATACAAGGAACTTACAAGTCAGGGCTAGACCGTTAACCACCTATATCCAACCTCTCCAAGGGTGTTCGGGGGTTTTACTAATTACCCCCGGGGAGGGTCTCGTTACTAATTTGATTCGTGCTTTTTCATCGGAATGATATACTGCGGTTATGTCGCCACTGCAGCTTAGCTCGAGGGTACGATGTAGTATTGTACTAATAGTACTTCCCGGTTCGTATGGTACGTGTAGTTGATTAAACTTGCTACACGACGCGTTGGTACGATTTCCCGAGATAGACAAGCTGCGTCGCTAGTTTATTCAGTCCGTTACGAGATCCCTAACGCCCGGCACGAAGACCACGCGAGATCATGCGAGAGCTAGTCGGGCTAGACCTATCAATGTTAGAACTAGCATTGCATTACCTAGTGCTTATGTACAAGGTAGCTAGTCCTTATCTTAGTACTTAGTGTTGTACTAATAGCGGTACTCTATTTCCCCGTTAGTGGCGGTCGGCCGGCCCTGCCGGTGCCTTTGCCGGCCGTCATTTCTCTCTTTTCACTTCCTTTGTCCCCACTGCTGGCCCCCTAGCGGGGCCGGCTAGACACCCCGTGTAACCATAACTTCCAAACTCCAACAGGTTATGGGCCCTCTACAACGTTACCCGGGATAGTCAGACCTCCGAAATACGGCAGCCCCAAGTAGGAGAAGAGCGTGCAACCCAGATACTCGCTCTGAAGTCAACACCGACGCTAGCCGCCCAAGGTCCCCCGTGGTCGCCCTAGGCTAGGAGTACCGCCTCCGCCACCCAAGGAGAAGAGCGTGCAACCTGGATACTCGCTTGAACTACCACTACCGACACCAGCCGCCCATGGTCACATATGGCCGCCCTAGGTTGGTTGTCTACACCACCCTGCTCACAGCTCACCGATGCTATCGACCGGATCTGGTTTCAAAATCAAATTCAAACCGATTCGCGAAAATTCGGCCCGCGCGTACTTTAAATAGTACTGTTTTTGTTTTTTCCGAGGCAACGCCGCAACGCTCATCTGACAAAGCGAGGTTCTAACCTTGCCCACGGCGAAGGGGGGGGAGTCGACACGATAGCGCCCGACTATTCTTTTCGAGTGCCTACACGCTTGTGGCAGCCCTGTTGGCTTTTCCCCGTCCTCGCCGGTCGCTCTCATGCGATACCTAATTCGCCCGTGGACGGTTTTCCCGCTACATGTCAGACTAGTACATTAAGCAGTACATTTGGACCAGTTTATTGTCGGCAACTCGCCGGTAGCATCCCGTTCCTGTGAGCACCTGTAGCGTCACCTACCCGGCTTGAGATACCGCTACCCGAACAACGCCTACGACCAAGATGACTCCTTCCTTGAAGACAAGCAAGGGCGACGACAAGACCTAAGCTACCTTGAGGGGGAGTGTTAGAACTAGCATTGCATTACCTAGTGCTTATGTACAAGGTAGCTAGTCCTTATCTTAGTACTTAGTGTTGTACTAATAGCGGTACTCTATTTCCCCGTTAGTGGCGGTCGGCCGGCCCTGCCGGTGCCTTTGCCGGCCGCCATCTCTCTCTTTTCACTTCCTTTGTCCCCACTGCTGGCCCCCTAGCGGGGCCGGCTAGACATCCCGTGTAACCATAACTTCCAAACTCCAACAATCAAGCCTAGTGTTGTGGAGGGAGGTGACAAAAGCAGATAATCATTTTCTTAATTACATCACATTGTCAACTCACTAAACAGTAACAAGGCATGTTCCATCTTCTACCATTTGCAGTTCCACCTCTAGTGACAACATCAGCAAGCTGGAACATATTTGTGCTAATAATTAGCTTTGAGAGACCAGTTGTAACACCAGTTTCGGAGCGTTTCGATATTCACACGCTTCCGTTGTTGCTTTGCTCGTTCGAGGTAGCTTGTATGATTCGGCATGACTTTTGGTTGGTCCATGTAACTACGTCGTTGTCGTGTTGCTTGTCGGAGGAACCAACAAAGTCTCATGCATCAGACTCGTGTAACAACGCAAGCCTCGAACCCGTGAAGCGTGGCCTCCTACTTGTATTACTCAGCCAATTCATGCCGTAGTCGACATATATGATCTCCCATACTAGGCTGCAATTGTTTTTTGAAAGAGGGACATCAATAGTTGCATAGCACTTATGTGTGCGTTATGTCTAGCATGTCCGCGCATTGGGGGATGAGTCCCTCCCACATGTGGTCACTATTAATGAGTTATTTACATCTCGCGCACTTCAATATATCCTCATCGGGGTATGTGAAACCCACCAATATATGCTCCTCCACAAAAGTCCGGACAAGATTTCGCACCTTCGCAAGTAGAAAATTCAACCATGCGTCGATTTTATTGACAAATCTCGTGAAATCCTATCATTATTACTCCATAGTTCAAACACCCACAAATAATTTTTTTCAGCGAGTTATTTGTTATTTACGAATTATTCCGGCAAAACTCAGCCGCAGTGCCAAGCAACACCCATCGAATTCGGCTCACCTCATGAGGCGATTTGTGCGGGGTTTGTCAATATATGTTTACTAATTCTTCATTCCTACTGACTTCCGAGCCTAATTCCCGACGCGTGCCACGTGTGGGCCGGGTGTGGTTGGCACAAGCACATACCCAAGCATTCCAAACACCACCGTCAACGTGAGGCGTCCCTAACGGCCAAGTTGGACCTCGCCCCTCCCCCAAGCCAATCGCCCTCGCATGTTTACAACGTGCAATGTTTATCCAAAGCTGCGTCATGTGCGTTGTTTCTCGCTTGCTTTCCAAAAACATCACCCGTGCCAACGGCGTGAACTTCCGTGCTCTATTCACATACCCGCAAACCAAACCTCGCGCATTGAACACGGCACCCACACCTCCAAACCCCCTCCAAAATACGGTTATGTGGAACACGGAGTAATTTGAAGCTTGGTATGAGCGCTTGAGCAATGCCCAAGCGTGGCGCTCATAACGACGTGTGTAGTTCAAACAATTTCCCGGGAATTTATGGGCTTATTTCGACAGACTCCACCGTCAACACCCGCTTTAAGCTGAGGTCTAACCACCCCGGATGACGGCCTATTGCTTGCTTCTCGGCTCTCCTACAATTGGGTGGTACTCGGGTATCGTCGTGCTTGACGTGGTGAGAGGGAGCGTGTTCTTGACAAGCTTATTATATTTAACATAATGCATGTCCGGACTTTTGTGGAGGAGTTTTGAAGGACATTATTACGATGAATAACATTTTGTCAAATAATATGTCTAGGATGTGCAAATGACCAACCGGTATGAATATGGGAAGACATGTCCTGGTGCCCGCCCGCAGTGCTCAAGGCCACAACACCGGGTCGCCCAGCGGGAGGATTCGTCATCTAGGAGCACCCGCCCTTGTGCGAAATGACCATGTTGAGTGAGGGTGCTTCCCGTGCTCAGCTGATAATTATTTCTTTAGTTCCAATCTGTATGAGATGCGGGATCAGCAAACGCACATAACATTTCAAAAATAGTTTGCACTTAGATTATGATTCCTAGGACCCTCTTGATTTTTCACAATCTTTGTTGCGGCTCGGCATGTGAAGGGAAAGCTCATGCTCTGCAGCCTGGTGGCTGTATGGGTCCAGCCACAACACCAGTTATACACGAAGAAAATCATCCTGCCCCCCAGTTGATGCAGTGCGCTAGTGTGGGCGGTCAGCTAAGCAGGAAGGATGGGCATCCCGGTGAACAGGCTAGTCAAGAACAGGCCCAGAGCGAGGTACGACAGCGTGCCGCAAAAGTTGACAAAAAACACAGTGAGCCCCATCGCGATAGGCGGTTTCACCTGACAACACAGCAGCAAAACAAATTATTCAGCGGAATGACACTACCAAGTGGTTCTCCCGGCTTAGGGATAAACAGTTGGGGAGGTGGATCACGTTAAATGTGGCGCCAATTTTCTTGACAATCTTGTCAAACACGGGTGAAAGAGCTGCCGCCAACATTAAGCGGAATGGCCTGCGGACACACCATATGTGATAACGACACACGTTCCAAAATGCACACAGTGGGTCGCTTTATCTCAGAATGATACACATTGAGAGAGAGCAGGCCAAAGCTCACCGCAAGAGGTTACCGAACGTTGCGTACAATGCGGCATAAGTCAGAAGGTAAGGCGCCCATTGCCCCTGCACGTCCCCAAATCACGCGCCCATCAATACTCGCAGGCTGTGTCCGTTGTGGCATGAGTGGTGGACACAGCTGAGGGAGGTATCCATGTCTGCAGCAATAGTCCAGCAGTGCTTTGGATGGGGAGGGGGGGAAGGCAGGCGGTGCTCACTGCAGCAAAAGGGGAGAGGCCTGTCTTGGCGGTGAACATGTTCCATGCGATGATCATAAGAGTGATCGCATTGATGTTTGACACAAAACCGTAAGACAGCAGCGCGCTCGTCCCCATCTTCAGCAGCTTCTCCTTGCTCAGCCCCTTCGGACTCTGTGGATAGCCCAAAACTTCGTCATCAGATCCCCTTTCCCCCCCCTGGACGCGCGGTGCTTGCATGCAGTGCCAGCTGCGCTACACGATAGGGCGGAAACGCCTTCTCTCTCTCTCTCGACTCACCTTGAACCACGCCTTGGTCCTGCCCCACCACCCTTTTGGCTCCTCCTCCACATCCTTCACATCGCCGCCAGCACTAGCTTGAGGATCTGCCTGCTCGCCCTTTCCTTTGCTGTCCGTCTGCAAGCACGCGATTACAGGCTGATTTGGTTATTTTCGGATGGCGCGGCTTTATCTGAGTCCGAAACAGTCGACGGAACGCAAACACCGCCGCGGACGCACCTTCCCGCCCTCTGTACCAGAATCCTTCGGAAACTCCGACGCAGCGGCTGCGAGTGTTGTTGTCGAAAGACGGCGTACGGGGGGGAGGAAGGGGCGACGGGCCCGGAGGGTGAAGGTGCTGTGGGCGTTTGCGATCGCACGCGGATTCGTTGACCCTCGGCGATGAAGCCGCAACGCTCCTCCTCCTCCGCTGATGGCGGCAGCGGCGCAAGAGGTCGCCGCCATGCTGCCACCGGCGACAACCTGACCTGATGGCAGACTGAGCAGCTCTATCACTCTCGAGGGGTTGCGACGCACGGGGAGGTCGTATCGTAGAAGGGAATGGACGACGGGCTTCGGATGTGCTTCGCTGACCTGCTGTATGCCCGCTTGATGAGTTGATGAGGTAGTAGTTGCCCCGACCTGTCTTCAGCAAGCTTGCCGTGATGTCTTTGATGTGTGTGGCCATGAGGTTGCCTGGTCAAGGTACTGTATCTGTATGGTACCCGTACTTGTACAATATTATCGCTGCGCTGTCCGCCCGTGTGCGCGAATATAGTAGGCACGTGAGGAAGGAATCCTTACCCGAGGGCACGGTTGGCCAAATATGTTAGTTTGCTTACAATTTGGTCAAAGACCACCACAGACCTGGCCTGGGGAAGATTAGCGCTATTTATGGGTGGGTTGCGCGAGCCAGATGGGCGAGCGCAAAGCAGAGAGTGCCAGTCCTCGGGGGTTGCACTTGCTAAAGGGTTGTCGCTAGCTAGTGTTGCTAGGGGCATGGCTTGGGGTCCACCATATCCCCCCGTGCCCGTGCTCTTGGTATATCATTCAACTCCATGACCGTATTGTCCACGTGCTTGAAGAGTTCATGCTTGAAGCGGGGGCTACTAAGGGCCGGGACTTGCGGTTGGAGGTCCGCCGTATTCGGTCGGGAGCTTCTCGAGATCGCCATGGGGATATGGTTTGGTTAGACTTCATGGCTCCGCACCGTCATCTTCTTGTTGATGTGACGGTTACACGTGCTCGCACGAACACTAATGTTCCTCGTATAGGTGCTCGTCTCCCACTCCTTGGCAGCCTTGCATTGGGAGCTCAGCATGGCAAACTTGATGCGGACCTCCGCATTTCTGCTTTGCTTGGCACGCCTTCGGTTTAGTCGATCCATGTGTGGCGGTTAGCCTCTGAAAGCTAAACGCTAGCACAAATATGTTCTAGTTTGTCTAGTTCTGTCGTTGCAAGATGACAAAATGATGCTGTCGAGAGACGACGGTGAAAGATGTTTTACTGTTGTACTTAGGTAATAGATGTTGTAAGTGAACAATGGAATTGTTAAATGGTTCTGTCACCTCCCTCTACTGCACTGGGCTTAAATAGGTTTCTGCCCAGATTGTCTACGCCTGCAAGCTACGCTTACGTGTCAGGCGTTAGGGCTGTCTAACCGGCGTCATCTGTCCTGAGACGCGGCCTGCCTAGCATTGGGTTTCACGACGCGGCTCCTTTTGCATCGAAGAACTCGTTATGGCGCGTCATCTGGCTAGTTAGATTAATTATGCATATATGTACGTACCGGGAGGTACTGGTCGTACTGTAGCAGCAGCACCCTTTATGAATATTGCGGTAGCGACGTACCCACGTTTACGTCCGTCCGATGGAAAAGCACAAATTGGAATCAGTAACGAGTACATGTACAATGTCCTGCAATGTACTGTTGCAGGACTGTACTCGTCACACTCGTGCCCTCCCCCTCTTGACAAATCAATAAGGCCGCCGCGAGGCAGACCTCCGTGGTCTAAGCTCCTTTACTGAAGCAGTTATTGGGACTCAGGAATGCGTGCTGGGAAAGCGTGCATGAAGTCAAGGTACGCCTGAGTCTTGGCAAACTTGTGCCATTGGGGCGTCTCCAAGAAATCTTGTAACGCTGTGGTCCGGTGTACATCGTTCAACCGGTGCCAGACAGGTGGAATGTCGTCATCACTGAAGTGCGTCATGAAGAGCAGATATTTGCCTCGTCGTCCAGGTAGCGACTTGATGCACACAGCAGAGATGTGCGAGACATCAAACTCCTCGTCGTCTACTTCATGTACTGTCACCGGGACATCTGGTCGTAGTGGAGCGGTAGAGCAGGGTCGTAGGTTGTTAACATGGAACACATGATGTAAGCGTACTGTCGTTGGAAGTTTCAATCTGTAACTGTGTTTTCCAATTTGCTCCTCCACTGAAAAAGGGCCAAGCTGTCTGTCTCTGAGTTTCCGGTTCGGTTGTCCTCGCTGTGACGACTGACACCTTGTCTCCTTTAGCGAATTGAGGTGTTGTAAACGGTTCTGTGCGTGCTTGCATCTCATCCTTGTGTAGCTGTAGCATACCAGGGTGTGTACCTCTTGTAACAATCTCAACCCTTCTTTTGCGTCTTTCGAAACTGGAATCGACGGTCGCATGTTGAAAAGCAGGTCAGGAGGCTCATCAAGAGAGAACCCAAAGTTAGCCTCGAACGGTGTGTGCTCAATTCCGAGTGCACGCGAAGCGTTGTACGCGAATTCCTCTTGCGGTAGTAGTGTCGTCCAATCAGAGCCATCATAGCAACAGAAGCAACGAAGAAGCTGCTGAAACGTGATGTTCACTCGCTCTGTCAACCCGTCCGTTTCTGGATGTCGGCTGGAAGACATGTTCAGACGCGTTCCGAGGCGTCTCCAAAGTGTCTGCCAGAAGGCACTGACGAATTTCGGGTCGCGGTCGCTAATCAGCACACGGGGCAGTCCATGCAAACGGTAGACTCCCTGTAAAAACAAAGTTGCAGTTTCTTCGGCAGTAATCGACTCTTTACATGGCAGAAAATGGGCCATTCGAGTTAGATGGTCTACCACAATCAGCACACTATTAAAGCCATTGCTCTCAGGCAAGTGTGTCAGGTAGTCAAGATCAACTGTGTGCCACGGTCTAGGTGGAATAGGTAATGGGTAAAGAGTCGCAGCCATCTGCGGTCGAATCTTTGCTCGTCGACACACGACGCAGCGTTCACAAAAATCTTTCACGTCTTGGCGAATTCGTTTCCACCAGAATCTGTCGAGTGCTTTAGCAAGAGTACTAGCAACTCCTCTGTGACCAGCTGACGAACTTTCGTGCAGCTCTGTGATCAATCTCAGTCGGAACTCAGAGTTCTGTGGTATATAAAGGCGATTGAGGCGCCAAAAGTATCCGTCTCTGGCTTCAATCCGGCTGTCTTTCGTCCACTCACCCTCGTCCCCATAAAACGAGTCTTGTGAGAACCCCTCGCGAATGAGATCAGCGAACTCAGGGCTCAGCTGCAGCGCGTTAACAATCAGTAAATTTAACTGCGCGTCTTCAAACAGCAGCTGGGACTTTCGTCGTAATTCTCGATCTGACGGAACCTCGCCATCCCAAAATAAGGGTACTGTGGCCTGAGGAATGAAGTCTGGACGCCGGCTTAACGGGTCAGCTTCGTTCAGAGCTCCTTTGCGATATGCAAGTGTCATCGAGCCCTCAAACGGTTGCAAATCCCGCAGGTATCTTGCTTGCCGCTTGTTTAGCCTGTTGTTCGGTTGCCTGAGCAGATGTCGCAGTGTGTCGTGGTATGTTACGACAAGGAACTTAGAGCATCCTTCAAGATAGCACCTCCAATGCTTGACAGCTTCGCATACGGCCAAAGCTTCTAAGTCGTACGCAGAGTAAGTGTTACCACGCTCAGCTGGATTCAGCTTACGCGCCCAGTAAGAGACTGGTTGAAGACCTCCTCCTTGGTCTTGCAACATGACTGCTGCAATCCCCACTGTTGAAGCATCTGTAGCTACGGTGAACGTCGCGTCCGAGCCGACCTCCGGAAGGATAAGGCATGGCGCGGAAATGAGCCGTAACTTGAGAGTCTCAAAGGCTTCCAAACAGGCAGGCGTCAGCGTAACCTTCGGTGGCTGGGACTTCCGCAGTAAGTCCGTCAATGTAGCCGTAAGGTCGCTAAAATGGTGTATGAATCTGGCGTAGAAGTTGCAGAATTGTACGAAACTGCGAACCTCCTTCTGCGTCTTGGGCACTGGCCAGTCTGCAACGGCCTCGACTTTCTTTGTGGAAACCGAAATTTTACCGGCTGACACAATATAGCCCAGGTACTCCATCTCTTGCAGTCCGAAGAAGCATTTCTTAAGGCGTAATTTCAAGCCCTCCTCCTTGAATCGTTGTAGCACGAGACGCATGTGCTCCAAGTGCTCCTCAAGAGTTCGACTGTAAATGCAAACGTCATCCAGGTAGACTGTCACGAACTTATGTAAAAAGTCGCGAAGTATGTCATTCATCATCCGTTGAAATGTAGCCGGCGCATTGCACAGGCCAAACGGCATGGCGACCCATTCCATTAAGCCATCAGGGGTCTGAAAAGCCGTCTTGTGAACGTCCTGATCACGCACTCGAACTTGCCAGAATCCAGAGGCGAGGTCGAGGTGTGTATAAAAATTCGCGTCCTTAAGTTCGTCCAAAGTGTCATCCACACGCGGAAGTGGGTAAGCATCTTTACGCGTAACCTCGTTAAGGCCACGGTAATCAATGCACAGACGTAGCGAGCCATCAGCTTTCCGCTCAACAAGAATTGGCGAGCCGAGCTCACTGTAGCTGGGACGTACCAGACCAGCCTCCACTGCGTCTTTGAGCTGTCGATTTAGCTCAGCGCGCTCTGCGGGTGACAATCTGTTCAACCGTTGGCGTCGCATCGGGCCAATTGTTTCAATGGGATGATCCCACTGTCAGCTTACATGTGGAGAGTCGACATGTTGCAGTAACTCCGGGAAGTCATCGAAGAGTAACGACCGGAAGTTGTCACGTTGTTCTGCAGTAAGCTCCTCTCGAGTGTGAAAGTATGTTGGTTGTTCAGCGGCTGACGTAAGTTCAATGACGTAAGATTCAGCATGACGTCCTCTACTGCGGCGCGTCTTGGGCATGAGCTTCTGAACTTTCGTAGACGACAGCAGCAGACATTCAGGGCGTCGTTCCTCGAGTGTAGTCTCCACTGCAGTGCCATCCATCACTTAAAAACCCTGGTTGTACCAAACTGTAAAGAGGCATGTTCGTCATCAAGCCATGGTAAACCCAGGATTAAATCAGCTTTACGTAAATCACGTAAGACGTAAAAAGTCCGGTGAAATTCGTGTCGAGCTAGCTCAAAAGTAACATCGCAGACTGTCGTAGAAGTTACTCGTTGTCCGTTGGCAAGTCGAACTGGGGACTTAGTCGCAGACTTCCGAGTCTGTAAAGCAAAGCGCCGTACGAAGTCCTCTCACACAAAATCAAGCGTCGCAGCGTAGTCCACTAATCCAGAAATTTGGTGTCCGCCATCAGGAGTTTTCACAGTCAGCTCAGTTCGAATTAACGGGCGAGCTTCCGTGAGGTCAGTAAGAAGGGCTATAGCTGGCGAAGAAAATTGTTGCAGCGTAGCGATGGACGGTTCCGCGTCGTCTGAAGGTACATGTACCGAGTTGGGTTGATCAGATGTTGTAGGTGTTGTCGAGTCGTAAAACGCACAATCTGCGTCGACTAACCACAGTTGTACACGCCAAGGAGCTGGAGCAACCACCTCCTGTTGCGCTGGGTTCTCCAGTGACTGACGAGTAAAAAGTTGTGTCCTCGCTGGGAATTCTTGATAGAGTTTCCAGTTCTTAGTCACTTGAGTAAATTTTGCCCATTTCGGCAGTACAAAAACAGCCATCGTAGATGTCGGAGATGTTCGACGACAATCCTCAAAATGCTGCACAATCTGCTCAGCTAACTCCCAGGGTGGGTTTATGAACACCCGTTCTCATGTCAAGTCCCTCTCAAGAATCGAGCCACTCGGCGAACAGTGAGGTAAGTCACCGTGCGAGTTCAAACCTTCATCATCAGCACATCCCTCCAATGTGAAGTTGAATTGTGCATGCAGAGGGTCAAAGACTGAGTCAACCAGTTTCCAATCAATTGAACGTTTGGTTACAGGTTTACGACTCTGTCTCTGCTTAGTCTGACGACGACGACATGCTACTAACGTTGCAGGAGTCGCGACTGTAGTCGATGGAGATGCCGAAGGTGTTTCGACGACCTCTGTCGCTAACAGTGTCTCAAAACGAACAGTAGATGTAGCCGGCTGCTCCAGTTCGTTGGCAGAACAACCTTGCCACCATCATTGCTTCTTAGATTCCATTGGTGCCTTGCCCTTCCACTCCGGGCATTGGAACAGTCGGTGTCCCTTCTTGTGGCACTTGAAGCAGAGTCCCTCCTCCATATGACGCTTACGCTCCTCAGGTGTCATCGCTTTTGCGAGTGTGTTGAAATCATCGCGGCCAGATGTTTGACCACGTCCACCATTGTTGCCTCCACCACGTCCACGTCCGCGGCCACGACCACGGCCACCTCTATTACGCTTCCAGATCTTAGTGGCTTCGTCGAGAGGGTCCTCGAGGTTGCGCTTGCGCGTAGGCTGGGCAGATGGGCCAGCAGTAGACCTCCTATTGCCGAGTTCCGACGAATATGTAACGACGTCGTTTAGGAAGTTTTGGAGCTCCACCAGAGTAATCTGGTACCCCTTATGAGCTCGGTGTGACTTCGCATGGTTCTTCAACGTAGAGTTCGCTAGGCCGTTAATGAAGCGCACACACTGACCATCAGTTGTCAGGTTATGACGAGACCGACGTAAGAAGTCGTTGTACTGCTTAGTGTAGAACGCGTAACTCATCGTGTTGCTCTGCGTAAAGCTGAGTAAAGCGTTAATCGCGTCGTCCTGAATGTTCGGAAGAAACGTTGTCTTACGTAACTCCGTAACAAGCTCGTCGTACGTAGATGGAATAGCAGCATGAGTTTTCCGGTTCAGCCACCACCCATTCAGATGTCCTGGGAACTATGAAGTAACTCACTCTTGTGCTTCTTAGCACGAAGTAACCCCGTCTGTGCGGGCGTAAGGTTCAGACCGTCAATGTTGATTGTTTCCGGGACGACGTAAGTGCCATCCGGACTAACTGTCGACTGTGTTGTAACAGCCTGCTCAACCTGAGCATGTGTGCGTAAGTTGTTCGTAGCAAACATGACATGAATAGAAGCCGAGTACACGTAAACAAGCTGTAGTCCTTGAGGTAGCGTAACTCGGACAGGAGCGTCACTCAACAGCGTTAAATCATCCGGTGTGAGAACAAGACCGGTTTCCTCGTGTAACTCACGAACAGCAGCGTCGACAAGCTCTTCGTTAGGTAAGATAGAGCCCGTTGGGAACCAAGTTTTACCAGAACGAGGCTCACGTTGTAATACCAGCTTTACGTCCGACAATTTAGTTCCTCCAACGTGAATTACCAACACCACGTAATGTCCGGGTCCTAGAGAAGCCATCTCGAATCAATCAGGCAACGTCGAGCGAGTCAATGAGCAACGAAAACGTGCGTCGACCAGAGAGCTCCGAAACAAGTGTGGCGGTTAGCCTCTGAAAGCTAAACGCTAGCACAAATATGTTCTAGTTTGTCTAGTTCTGTCGTTGCAAGATGGCAAAATGATGTTGTCGAGAGACGACGGTGAAAGATGTTTTACTGCTGTACTTAGGCAGTAGATGTTGTAAGTGAACAATGGAATTGTTAAATGGTTCTGTCACCTCCCTCTACTGCACTGGGCTTAAATAGGTTTCTGCCCAGATTGTCTACGCCTGCAAGCTACGCTTACGTGTCAGGCGTTAGGGCTGTCTAACCGACGTCATCTGTCCTGAGACGCGGCCTGCCTAGCATTGGGTTTCACGACGCGGCTCCTTTTGCATCGAAGAACTCGTTATGGCGCGTCATCTGGCTAGTTAGATTAATTATGCATATATGTACGTACCGGGAGGTACTGGTCGTACTGTAGCAGCAGCACCCTTTATGAATATTGCGGTAGCGACGTACCCACGTGTACGTCCGTCCGATGGAAAAGCACAAATTGGAATCAGTAACGAGTACCTGTACAATGTCCTGGAATGTACTGTTGCAAGACTGTACTCGTCACACATGACTACTATCCCTTCGCTATGGAGGATGGGGACCGGTTGGCGCCGATGGCGGCTGTGTTGGTTGATCGCTTGGCTATTTTGGTGGCTTTTCGTCGCTTCCATGGCATGGGTGCCGCTCACTCTCGCTCCTTGCGCTTTGACAATTATGTCCGTATGCAACATTTTGTTCGTCGATCTACTTATGTTCCGTTTCGGCGGTTTTTGGGGGGATGTGCGACGTGAATTCATGCAACGTCTTTCTGTTGCTCTTCATGGCACTCTGGGTTCCTATCTCCGCGACGCTTTTCAGGAGGGCAGTGCTGGCGCGGTGGCATGCTATCCTGTTCCTCGGGCTTAGGCTTTTTTCTCTTTTCTTCTTTTTGCTTGGTGGCCTTCACTGCTTTTTCTTGTAAATTTCTTTTAATAAATCTACGATGCGAGACTGCTAAACTCTTAATTATATATATAAAAACTTAAAAGAAAAAAAGCAGTGGAGGCCACCAAGCAAAAAGAAGAAAAGAGGAAAAAACCTAAGCCCGAGGAACAGCTTGATGGCATGCCAGAGCATCAGCACTGCCCTCCTTATATACGAAAATAAAATCGTATCGGTTTTTTTCCTATATTTTCTTCTTTATTTTGCTTGGGGGCTTCTGCTGCTTTATTCTTGTAAAAAATCTTGATCTCGCGTTAAAATAAAATCGTGCCGCTTCGCGATGATGACTATAAATCGAAGCCGTCAGTGTACGGTACGAATATCTCGTGGTGGTGGACAGATCGAATAAATACGGAGGGGAGGCACACGGCAAGAAGCAAAAAACAGTCGACCCGCCCTTCCCCTCCTTACGTGCCATCGAGTATCTGCTGAGGAGCACTATGACATCCCTCGTCGCCACCCGCGTGCCTCCCTCTGCGCAACTATCGCGCGCCGCTGCCAAGTCTGGCCACCTCCAGGCGTCCCCTCAAACTCGTGGCCCCCGCCCTTCACTTCTCTCAAGTGCTGCCCGCAGGTGGGGATCGAGGTTCGCAAGAACGGCGCAGCACTCGCAAGTGCTGCTTCCCTCTTTTTCATCGTGTAGGGCAGTCAGTGGTCGAGTGTCTATTTTTAACCCATGTTTATCTCAATATCTCTCCATTTTTGGCTGTGAAGAGGCTCACGATTCCGACGCTTGACTCGAACCAATACTCCGCCATAGAGTGTCCAACGTGACGGACTTCAGTTTTGCTTTTACCTCTGGGATCAGGCTCGGCCTGTCATCGTGCTCAGTGATGGGGTGTATGCTCCGATACCCTAGTGTGTCCTCAAAACCGCTTTATTCGTCCTCGCGGCGGAAGTTTACGCACTCAAACAACACTATACCTAAACTTCGCCGTCAGTCGCCTGGCACGCGTAGTCGCTCGTTGAGTATTTAACTCCCTTGCCTTTGGTTTGCAACGCAAGCTTTGCGTTTTCTCCCAGTGTGCAAGCTGCCGATTTTTTTTTTCATTTTTTGTAACTGACGGTGCTTTGTTGCCTCACCTCGCACAGGTCCACTGTTCTCATGTCTGCTGGACAGAACTTCTACGAATTCAGCGCCACCACACCTGCTCTCTCTGCCTCAGAGCCTGGCCAGGACATTTCCCTGAACAAGTATGCAGGGAAGGTGGTCCTGGTCGAGAACGTGGCGACTCTCTGAGGCACCACCACAAGGTGCGTGAGGCGTGAGCTACCAGGCCTGTATCACAATGCTGGGGACCCTCCCAAGAAAGAATCAACTGCGCATACCCAGTAGCACCTGAACATGGGCTTAAACGGCCTGATGAGCTCCCATTCCTCGTATGTTGAAGCTCTTTGTCGCTGCACTGTTGCGTATTGCAGGGATTTCATCCAGATGAATTCCCTTGTGGAGACCTTCGGAGATAAGCTTGCCGTGCTGGGGTTCCCCTGTAACCAGTTTGGGAAGCAACACAACAACAAGGACTGGGAGACGCTTGACATGCTGAAGAACGTCCGCCCCGGCGGTGGCTTCGAGCCTAAAATCGATTTGTTCACTCGCAACGACGTGAACGGTGCTGATGCCCTGGCCGTCTACAAGTATTTGAAGTCAGCGCTCCCCTTTCCGGCGGACGACTGCGGTGGGCTTGGAGGCGATTACATCATCGGCGAGGCGACCTGGTCTCCGGTGATGCGCGGCGACGTGGGCTGGAACTTTGAAAAGTTTCTGATCAACCAGAACGGCAAGCCAGTGGCGCGTTTCTCCAAGAAGTTCCCCACCTCCGACATCGCGCCCTACATTCAGAAGCTGCTGGATGAGGGCGCCGATGCTGAGCTCTACTGATCGCGCTATACCAGGCAGTAGGCCGTGAACGACTGTCTTGCTGCGCGCGACAGGCTTTTGTCTGAGGGGGCATTTGCTTTGGCTTTTTATTTTTTATGGTTCAATTGCAATCAATGACGCTCTGCTAGCTAACTGGCCCTGCCATGCTAGTGGGGCTGACCCGTACCCCTGAACTCTGTTGCCTGTTTGCGCAATGGCATGTAACTAGTTTATTGGCCCAAATCAAAATGGCATCACACATGCACACATATTGATTGACGAGCGAGTTATGTGCGACACAGCTGTCGGAGACAACGATAAATACATTTTCACTATCTGATTACACATCTGATTACAAGCCCATTTTGCCTGAGGCAAGGAGCCGCGACCAGGGGTTCGTTTCAGTCCTGCCAGCTGGCTTCTGACCAGTTCTCTGGAAGAACATCATAACGTGCTAGTGTACAGATTTGTATATTAAATCGTGCACAGCACAGCCCCACAGGCGCGCGACCCGAACTGGAAGGCCGGACAAGCTAAACAATCGTCATCACTGTGTCTTGAGCGTGGTGGCTCCCTTACAGCTCTGCATCGGGCCCGCCATCAAGCAGCTTCTGAATGTAGGGCGCGATGTCGGAGGTGAGAAACTTCTTGGAGAAACGCGCTACTGGCTTGCCGTTCTGGTTGATAAGAAACTTTTCAAAGTTCCAGCCCACGTCGCTGCGTAGCACCGGAGACCAGGTCGCCTCGCCGATGATGTAGTCACCTCCAAGTCCGCCACAGTCGTCCACCGGGAATGGGAGCGCTGACTTCAGAAACTTGAACACGGGAATGGCGTCAGCGCCATTCACGTTGGCGCAGGTGAAGAGGTCGAACTTGGGCACAAAGCCACCGCCGGGGCGGACGTGTTTCAGCATGTCGGACATCTCCCAGTCGGTGTTATTCTGCTGCTTCCCAAACTGATTACACGGGAAACCCAGCACGGCGAGCTTGTCTCCAAAGGTATCCACAAGGGAATTCATTTGAGTGAAGTCCCTGCATCAAAACAACAGCGAGCATTCGAAAATACACAGAAACTCCCACAAGTGTAGTTACTGGTCGCGATCGTCACGTGACGGCAGGAATTAACTGTATCACTGAATGAAGTAGCAATCGCTGATTAATTAAAACAACACGGCTGATGAATAAACGAACCGGCGCTTTCTGGCGAGCGTCTGTGGACGAACGGAAGGATCCTATCACCTTAACTAACATCATAAAAAGCCACGATAAGGGTCTCTGCAGAAGAAGAGAGATAATTCTGCGAGTGTCTCCGGGAGGAATGTTGCAGTCTTAGGAATACCAGAATATTGACGAGTTTCAGTGTCAACCCTAATAACAAAAGGCGACGGTGGGTACAAGTTTAGACCCTCACCTTGTGGTGGTGCCTCAGAGAGTTGCCACATTCTCCACAAGCACGACCTTCCCAGTGTACTTGCCGAGAGATATTTCTTGACCGGGCTCTGAGCCAGAGGCGGCTGGGGTGGTCGCGGTTTGTTCGAAGAAGCTGCTAGAACGTGAAGTCACAGGGTGCACCAACCCAAGTAAATCATTAAATCCCACTTACTAGGCCGCATTTTCAGACAAGCAGGTGAGGCCTTTGAGGGCTCAATAAGCAGCGTACAAGAACAACCAGAAGCAAAAACGCGGGCTTGGAAGGGTTCGTGCCACATTTTAACTACAGCGTACCTCATGGTTCCTTGCTTGAGCGCGCCTGTACGATAGCCGAACGGAACCCTGAGTACAAGTAGCAGCGCCCAGCCGTACACCGAAAGGCTTAGGCTCGACGGTCAAGGGTGAAAGACGAGGCCAACGTCACGGGAGCAGCTTAGTAAAACCCGGTTGACAATGGTTCCGTCTACGAAAGTGAAAGGGCCAACTATACCTTCAAGCCTTGTCCGATGCCTAGTGACAAGGCAGCAGCAGTAATAATCTGGTGGGCGCGTGTTGGCGCGCGCTGGCGCTCACGTAGGGTTAGAAGAGCGTAATTCGTCCCCTCTTTTTTTGCCTCGGGGATATGTCTATGATAAGTACTACATTTGTGTAACAAATCAGACACCACAGTCTTGTAAAAAACGGATCAGCCCAACGCGAGAAATGGTCAAAGTACCTTGTAAAATTTTAGGGGCGAGTACGTGGGGCTGTCCTCTGCGTAACTCCGTTAAATCATAATCTGTGAAGGGCGGAAGCGGTTGAAACGCGCGATCTGCCGAGACCGCATGTCGGCGATCCACAACCATCGGAGCACGGTCGAGGAGGGGGCCGCAGCCCCCTCGCGATGCCTGTTGGCGCGTGTGCGGGATGGCTCGTAGCGATAGTTACAGGACGTTGAGGGAATATGAGAAGTTAATGGGAGAACGCACGGTGCCGCCTATATGAATATATCTAGTGCGCACATCAATATGTAGGAATACGTGTACGGGCACTGATTTCCTATAATAGCCCCTCTAGATCATTGACCGTACATATTTATGCAGGCTTTGAGGTTTGTCCGTTAGATTTCTAAGGGCCGTCCTATACAGAGCGAAAAACCACGCGTGCCGCGTGGTCATTTTTGTACGTGTCTTGTCGTGCTAGTACAGTTTCTGAAGTGTCGATTTTGCCAGTCCTATACGACAAAGTGGGCACGGCGGCACGAACACGCGTGGTCGCCTATGATGCTGACCGGATCTAGCAGCGCAGCTACCGCTAGCTAGCGACTAGCTAGTATGCGATGGTGGCTCGGAGGCACGCGATGGCGAAAGAATCCTACCGTTATCGCTAGTATTTTAGTAGCGCCACCGTTTGCCTCTAACCATATATACCCGCACCTTGTCTGGCGTCGCGCGCACCGGTCAATTCAACGACGGGAGCGCGCCATCCCACCCGCACTTACACGCTCTACTACATGACTTTCAACAAGCGACAACCTAATCATTATTCACCAACTATCTACCCATGCATCCCCTAGAAGCACACATTCTGACCTTTCTTAATTATTCTCCGTTAACCTAGGCAAGATTCCCAAAGATCGCGTCGGGAGTATGCGCCGGCCGGTGGCCGCCCGCACGGTAGCGGCGGGAGCCGCCGCGCGGGCAACCGATCACTTCCGTCCGACCTCAAATCGGCGACCGACGGGTGAAGAGGGGAAGCTAGTTATAGCCCTTACATTTTAAAGTTAATTTTGTGGTGATTTTCAGGGAATCATGGTGGTTGTGGCGGTGAGGCATGGGGTTGGGTGACGAAGGTTTCACTAGATCCCGGGCCACATGGACCACGCGGGCACGCAAAGACCACGCGTGCCTGTCACACGGCCTCTGCGTGCCCGTGACAGCTCGTTTCGTGTCACGCGAGGCACGCGTGGTCGCGTGGCGTTCTTCTACGTGAAAATTGTAACATCACGTACAAAAAACGTACAGGACCACGCGGCACGCGTGCCTTTTCGCTCTGTATAGGACGGGGGTAATCTATAGGTCATCGCCTGGTGCGTGACCGCTCCTTATATGGCAAGCGACTTCTGTGAGGCCGTTGCTTCTGTGTCGAGCGACTTCTGTGTGGCCGCTTATTCTGAGGAGGTGGCCGTTGATGAACGGCGTCGGACTTGTGGCTAGTTTCATGTCGGGGCGGCTAGTCCCCTTGGTGCTAGGCGGCGCCGGCGGTGCGATGCCGGCCGTAATGCTAGAAGTGACTCGTGCGAATGAGCCACCTCCGTGTGTGCGTGTGATTCTCCACTTGTGAGCGACGTCTTGGTAGTCGCTAGTGTTCTCTTGATAGCCGCTTGCGAGCGACCGTGAACATGTGCTCCCTAGGCCGGTGTTGGGGTTGTTGTTGTCCCACGATGACGGCGGCGGCGGCGGTGAGTTGCCGGCATGGCGTCTGCAGTACTTAAGCCAGTATTTATCGCTAGCGCTTTAGGCACTTGCCGTGTGCGTAGCGGAGACGCGTGAGTGTCCGTAAGGCTAAGAGGGCCCATAACCTATTATCGGAGCACGGTCGAGGAGGGGGCCGCAGCCCCCTCGCGATGCCTGTTGGCGCGTGTGCGGGATGGCTCGTAGCGATAGTTACAGGACGTTGAGGGAATATGAGAAGTTAATGGGAGAACGCACGGTGCCGCCTATATGAATATATCTAGTGCGCACATCAATATGTAGGAATACGTGTACGGGCACTGATTTCCTATAATAGCCCCTCTAGATCATTGACCGTACATATTTATGCAGGCTTTGAGGTTTGTCCGTTAGATTTCTAAGGGCCGTCCTATACAGAGCGAAAAACCACGCGTGCCGCGTGGTCATTTTTGTACGTGTCTTGTCGTGCTAGTACAGTTTCTGAAGTGTCGATTTTGCCAGTCCTATACGACAAAGTGGGCACGGCGGCACGAACACGCGTGGTCGCCTATGATGCTGACCGGATCTAGCAGCGCAGCTACCGCTAGCTAGCGACTAGCTAGTATGCGATGGTGGCTCGGAGGCACGCGATGGCGAAAGAATCCTACCGTTATCGCTAGTATTTTAGTAGCGCCACCGTTTGCCTCTAACCAT
This sequence comes from Tetraselmis chui, assembly GCA_026401115.1. Lineage (NCBI taxonomy): Eukaryota > Viridiplantae > Chlorophyta > Chlorodendrophyceae > Chlorodendrales > Chlorodendraceae > Tetraselmis > Tetraselmis chui. The sequence continues at coordinate 94,710 of JAPMLY010000712.1, forward strand.
ATATACCCGCACCTTGTCTGGCGTCGCGCGCACCGGTCAATTCAACGACGGGAGCGCGCCATCCCACCCGCACTTACACGCTCTACTACATGACTTTCAACAAGCGACAACCTAATCATTATTCACCAACTATCTACCCATGCATCCCCTAGAAGCACACATTCTGACCTTTCTTAATTATTCTCCGTTAACCTAGGCAAGATTCCCAAAGATCGCGTCGGGAGTATGCGCCGGCCGGTGGCCGCCCGCACGGTAGCGGCGGGAGCCGCCGCGCGGGCAACCGATCACTTCCGTCCGACCTCAAATCGGCGACCGACGGGTGAAGAGGGGAAGCTAGTTATAGCCCTTACATTTTAAAGTTAATTTTGTGGTGATTTTCAGGGAATCATGGTGGTTGTGGCGGTGAGGCATGGGGTTGGGTGACGAAGGTTTCACTAGATCCCGGGCCACATGGACCACGCGGGCACGCAAAGACCACGCGTGCCTGTCACACGGCCTCTGCGTGCCCGTGACAGCTCGTTTCGTGTCACGCGAGGCACGCGTGGTCGCGTGGCGTTCTTCTACGTGAAAATTGTAACATCACGTACAAAAAACGTACAGGACCACGCGGCACGCGTGCCTTTTCGCTCTGTATAGGACGGGGGTAATCTATAGGTCATCGCCTGGTGCGTGACCGCTCCTTATATGGCAAGCGACTTCTGTGAGGCCGTTGCTTCTGTGTCGAGCGACTTCTGTGTGGCCGCTTATTCTGAGGAGGTGGCCGTTGATGAACGGCGTCGGACTTGTGGCTAGTTTCATGTCGGGGCGGCTAGTCCCCTTGGTGCTAGGCGGCGCCGGCGGTGCGATGCCGGCCGTAATGCTAGAAGTGACTCGTGCGAATGAGCCACCTCCGTGTGTGCGTGTGATTCTCCACTTGTGAGCGACGTCTTGGTAGTCGCTAGTGTTCTCTTGATAGCCGCTTGCGAGCGACCGTGAACATGTGCTCCCTAGGCCGGTGTTGGGGTTGTTGTTGTCTCACGATGACGGCGGCGGCGGCGGTGAGTTGCCGGCATGGCGTCTGCAGTACTTAAGCCAGTATTTATCGCTAGCGCTTTAGGCACTTGCCGTGTGCGTAGCGGAGACGCGTGAGTGTCCGTAAGGCTAAGAGGGCCCATAACCTATTATCGGAGCACGGTCGAGGAGGGGGCCGCAGCCCCCTCGCGATGCCTGTTGGCGCGTGTGCGGGATGGCTCGTAGCGATAGTTACAGGACGTTGAGGGAATATGAGAAGTTAATGGGAGAACGCACGGTGCCGCCTATATGAATATATCTAGTGCGCACATCAATATGTAGGAATACGTGTACGGGCACTGATTTCCTATAATAGCCCCTCTAGATCATTGACCGTACATATTTATGCAGGCTTTGAGGTTTGTCCGTTAGATTTCTAAGGGCCGTCCTATACAGAGCGAAAAACCACGCGTGCCGCGTGGTCATTTTTGTACGTGTCTTGTCGTGCTAGTACAGTTTCTGAAGTGTCGATTTTGCCAGTCCTATACGACAAAGTGGGCACGGCGGCACGAACACGCGTGGTCGCCTATGATGCTGACCGGATCTAGCAGCGCAGCTACCGCTAGCTAGCGACTAGCTAGTATGCGATGGTGGCTCGGAGGCACGCGATGGCGAAAGAATCCTACCGTTATCGCTAGTATTTTAGTAGCGCCACCGTTTGCCTCTAACCATATATACCCGCACCTTGTCTGGCGTCGCGCGCACCGGTCAATTCAACGACGGGAGCGCGCCATCCCACCCGCACTTACACGCTCTACTACATGACTTTCAACAAGCGACAACCTAATCATTATTCACCAACTATCTACCCATGCATCCCCTAGAAGCACACATTCTGACCTTTCTTAATTATTCTCCGTTAACCTAGGCAAGATTCCCAAAGATCGCGTCGGGAGTATGCGCCGGCCGGTGGCCGCCCGCACGGTAGCGGCGGGAGCCGCCGCGCGGGCAACCGATCACTTCCGTCCGACCTCAAATCGGCGACCGACGGGTGAAGAGGGGAAGCTAGTTATAGCCCTTACATTTTAAAGTTAATTTTGTGGTGATTTTCAGGGAATCATGGTGGTTGTGGCGGTGAGGCATGGGGTTGGGTGACGAAGGTTTCACTAGATCCCGGGCCACATGGACCACGCGGGCACGCAAAGACCACGCGTGCCTGTCACACGGCCTCTGCGTGCCCGTGACAGCTCGTTTCGTGTCACGCGAGGCACGCGTGGTCGCGTGGCGTTCTTCTACGTGAAAATTGTAACATCACGTACAAAAAACGTACAGGACCACGCGGCACGCGTGCCTTTTCGCTCTGTATAGGACGGGGGTAATCTATAGGTCATCGCCTGGTGCGTGACCGCTCCTTATATGGCAAGCGACTTCTGTGAGGCCGTTGCTTCTGTGTCGAGCGACTTCTGTGTGGCCGCTTATTCTGAGGAGGTGGCCGTTGATGAACGGCGTCGGACTTGTGGCTAGTTTCATGTCGGGGCGGCTAGTCCCCTTGGTGCTAGGCGGCGCCGGCGGTGCGATGCCGGCCGTAATGCTAGAAGTGACTCGTGCGAATGAGCCACCTCCGTGTGTGCGTGTGATTCTCCACTTGTGAGCGACGTCTTGGTAGTCGCTAGTGTTCTCTTGATAGCCGCTTGCGAGCGACCGTGAACATGTGCTCCCTAGGCCGGTGTTGGGGTTGTTGTTGTCCCACGATGACGGCGGCGGCGGCGGTGAGTTGCCGGCATGGCGTCTGCAGTACTTAAGCCAGTATTTATCGCTAGCGCTTTAGGCACTTGCCGTGTGCGTAGCGGAGACGCGTGAGTGTCCGTAAGGCTAAGAGGGCCCATAACCTATTATCGGAGCACGGTCGAGGAGGGGGCCGCAGCCCCCTCGCGATGCCTGTTGGCGCGTGTGCGGGATGGCTCGTAGCGATAGTTACAGGACGTTGAGGGAATATGAGAAGTTAATGGGAGAACGCACGGTGCCGCCTATATGAATATATCTAGTGCGCACATCAATATGTAGGAATACGTATACGGGCACTGATTTCCTATAATAACCACTATGCGGAAGACCGTAACGACATGAGCGCGTGTCTCCGCCCGCAGAGCCCCCCTTCATCCCCTAAACTATGGTGCAAGACGACAAAACGCGACGTAACCTATGTGACAGTCGGCGAGTCTATCGGCGAAGGTTTGTCGGTGATAAATTGGGATGCCGCCGAAACACGAGTTTGCACGCGCCTTACGCGTCGAGTCCGACAACGCTGGCCGTTTTACCCCACTAGCCACAGAATTTAGCAGCGCACAACGCGTTATAGTGCGAATGTCCTTTCACCCCCCACGGCCAGCGGTGCAAATTCCCGGCGATGTTACGGACAGTGCGCTACTTGTACCAATTATTACATGGTCGTTAGTGAGTAATACCGGTACGCCGACTATCAAACCCACAACTCCGATCAATCTAACGGGGTGGGAGTCCTCCGCAGTCTTGTTCCGACCCAAAAAGCACATCGCCGCCTACTTATGCGGGAGGTGTTCCTACTCACACTAGTGACGGCTTCGACATGGGGGGAGAGTCATCCGACGACCTGGGCGATCACTTTCTCCCCGATGATACCGTCGAGGACTCCCAAGGCATCGAGGACATCGCATGGATTCCACTTGTGCATTGCGTTACCGTCACATTACGTCAGCCAAGGATAATAGTGATATGGACGGTATTTCAACATGATGCCGCCGCTGAGCACGACCCATATTATGCAGATACAACTCCGGTGCGTGTTGGTTAGATGGAAGTGCATGTGGGGCTAAAGGAAGGTTTACATGTGACGGACGGACGAGTAGACGTCTTGAAGTTGTGGCTCCGGCTTTACCCCGGAGATACGCACGCCGACCTACGAAAATTAAACAATACATGTTTGAGCAAAAGTTTATGATCATTTGTTCTCTAATTTCGTACTGCACGCCAGAGATAAACACGATTGGTCTAGACCCGTGGGCATGGTTCCGGAATGGTGTAAATGACTTCAATTCGAAAAGGAGGGAGGCTCTATATCAAGGGGTCTATCAAGCGATGGATGAAAGCATGTCTGCCTAGTAGCACCTATTAGAACAAGATGGGCGGGTTACCCAACATCAATTTTGTTCACCGCAAGCCAAAAGGGCTAAACAAAAGACTATGTGCGACTGTGCAACGGGTGCGATGGTCTACATGGAAGTGCAAGAGGGGAAGGATGCAATGCGTGACAAAATAAAGTATGCAGCCGAACATGGTGTGTTTGTTGCATTTGTGCAATGAATGGCGGAGGGTGCAAGTGTTGAAGGCATGAGTATATTGAGGGATGCTTGCTTTGGCTCTCTTAAAGGTAAAAAAGTTAGATAGAACAATGTCACCATCTATGCCTTCATTCTATGTGGGATGGGCACTTACCTTCAATGTTCCACAGGCATGCCGTTGTTGCGCTTGGCAAAATGAAGCGCCACTATACCGGTGTTGTAAACACCGCGCACGGCCTCTTTCCAAAAGCGTTCTTTCAAGAATCTCTTTCTTCGGCACATGCAAGGCGCAGAGTTCAACGCATTAGTACGGTGGAGGGTGTTCAACTAGTAGCAAATGGCTACAAGTACTGTCGGCGCAAAATTCTGTTTTTTATTCCCACCGTCGGCGATGGCGATATGGCCGACGGTAGCCCCTTCATCCAACGTTGGGCGGGCGAAAGCGGTCACATCACTACCCGTGCTATCTTTCGCTCTCATGTCGTTTCCACGTATTTCTAACGGAGTCCTAGAGTCGACAACCATAACCAGTCACGACAAAATGACCTCGCAACGGGAGAGGCTTGACTTACCCAAGACTACTAGTTCTAACTAGCCACTACCTTTGCCGGCGTTTGCGTTACCGACTGTTGGAAACTAGTCGAGCTTCATGTCTCCACTCCCCACCCCTACTCAGCCCTAACTATTAAGGACTTAGCAAAGGTTTTAAGTAAGACGTTGGTCTACACGGGGCTACAAGATCACGCTGTGCCGGCCCAACGTCGGGGAAGGACAATATCCGTACTATTTGCAGAACCGAAACGGATTCTCCAAGAAGAGCGCGTCCACGTCCCAGGTAACTTTGGGCGCTATGAAAAGGCCCGAAGCAAGCAAACTCGCTGCCCCCGCTGCTACCGCGACGACGGTGTCATGCACTTGACATCTTTGTATTGCGTGCTATGTGGGATTCCCATGTGTATGCCCGGCTCCCGCCACAGCCGCGACTGCTTTGAGCACCACATACAACTAGACTCGGTCGCTCTTGGCAACATGAAGCGGGTCCGCACGGGATAAACACGCCCCACTGCTGTGCCCCCGCTATCCATTAACCCTTCCGCCTCCACTGATGGGCGAGCGTGGTATACCATACCGTAGGATAGGGATACTGGCTCGCTCTTTAGCCGAAGTCGGTTGTGCACACGAGATTGAGCTTAGGCGTGTCTGCCGCTACTTTAGATATTCACTGACTCTACATAGCATATTAAACAGAAAAGGTACTTATTATGAAAACGCGTAATCATACAAGCCGGTGTATGATGAATCATATCATACATATATCCCCGAGACACTAGGAGTCTAGGGACGCATCGGAGCAAGGCTTACAAAAAACAAGTTAAGGGATATGCATGAATTGGGGAGAAGGGGAGATGGAGAGGAGGGAGAGAGAAAGAGAAAGAGAAAGAAAAAGAATGAGGAGTTGGGGGGGGGGAGGGGAGGGCGAAGGAGAAGGGGGAGGGGAAGGGAAGAGATAGAAGGGAGAGGGAGAGAGAAAGCAAGGAAGGAAGTAAAGGGGTTGAGAGAGATAGATGTGGCGAGTATTGCCCTAATGCAATACCATCAAAACTTGATGTACGTATCGCCACGAGTTGCATTCCGTACACTCCGAGGAAGTGTTCACCCGCTGTTATACAACCGATGTAATTAACTCAAGTCCCATTACATTACGAACATGCTTATTGGTGAGATTAACTAAGCGACACGGCGCGCCTAATCACGTCTGTCCGAGGTGACAGTCGGCACGTCACATGAGACGAGCTTCCGAGGGTCGCGAGACGCTTCAAGACTGAGGGCGACCTATATTGGGCTACTTAAGTCAGTGCAGTGGAGGGAGGAGACAAGTCATTTTTTTTTTTTAATTACATTCAGATACATTGCAAAGCAGTTACGCTCTCGCACGTTTCTATTGCATTAGCCCTAATTAATTGGCATGGATTTTACTCTCTAAGCAAACTGTCACACCGGTTTCAGAGCCTTTTGGATCTACATGACTTACGAGACTTTCGAAGACTACTCGACTCACGTTGACAATGGCTTCTATGGGATCTTGACATAATTACGTGGTGATATTGGTTTCTGTGGGAAGTGTTTCCATGGGCGACAACCCATTCGTCCTTCAGCGAAAAGTTCAATCCGGTAAGGTGTGGTTGTCGGTTGGCGGAATTTCGCCTATCGAAACAATTGTAGCATTGGTGTCTCGAGTATTACGCGAAACCGGCTTGGCATTCTCGAGCGACGAGCTAGTTCGTGACGAAGTGGTTTTGATTACGCTTTCGGATGGAACGAAGCAGCGCGTCTCAGTTTTTCCAAGCCTACTCCGTTGAACTTCAATACTTTACATTTGCGTATCGCTACTCAAGTCGAGGCAGCAATTGACATTGCGACGACCGAGTAGGCGGATTTTTACGTTGTTCCGGCTATTGCTACGATCGGCGGCTTGACTCTTACGCCTACCCAGAGTTGTAACGTCACGTACATTAAGCCGACACATGAGTTACTGCAATTCGGATTTTTTGCGTGTGCTTGGCAATATTTTCCTTATGCATTACGGGAGAAGCATTTCTTTTAGGCTCACGACGACGACTTACCTAAGGACTTCCTATTTTCGCCTCGTTTTGCTATTGGTGATTTTGGTTCTGTTTGGAAACAATTTGTTGGCGAAGAACCATCGGGTTTGCGCAGGCGAGTTCCGCCTCCTACTACGAACTTCGATGGGCTCCTTGTTACAATGACCGGGAATCGACGCAAAGCAGTTGTACAAGGCCCTAGACCGGACGGTATTAACCCAAGGAACTTCGAGGAATGGCTCAAGTTTCAGCTACAACGCCTTTTAATGTTGGGACTCGACCCCGACACTTCGAACATAGACATTTAGGTTACGTTTCAGTTTGGTGGACCTGCGTCAAACTGGTGGCTTAACGCCAAGAATAGAGGACAAGTCCCGCGAACTTTTACATAGTTGGTTGAGGTATTGAAGAAGACAACTCCTCTTCCCATCATTCGAGACAACGCCAATAACTCCCTAATGGCACTAAACCATTAGGGAGAGTGCCATTAGTTAACATGACTTTTTAGGAGTACACCAGGATGTTCAACCACTTTGAGGGTCGTTTAGAGGCTTACATTAATAACGGCGTTATGTGCAACCGGTTTATTAATGGCATGGTGAATGTCACTTTCATGACGCACGCCATGCCGGACCGCGCGAAGTCGGTTACACCTTTAACCATTGTTGAGTAACAGAATTTTCTCAGTCGTTTGGTGGTCGACTCTCCGCACCTAGGACGCGTTGATCGCTTTCAAGACGGCATTGGCGGCAATGGTGTTGGTCGTGATAACGGCAAGCGCTAGCGGAACAATGGTGGAAATGGGACCGGAAATGGAGGCAAGAACTCTCGTTCGAGCAACCCGAGACTGGTCATAAGGACAAGACTCGAGGTAAGGGCAAGGGCTGGGGCAAGCCGGCCAGGGCAAGATGCGTCGCAAGAAGCTATCCGACTTCAATGCTATCGTAAGGGCACTCACAACGAATGAGCAGCAACTTCATCGTGATGAAGAGTTCGGTTACAAGTGCCACAAGCCCGGACATCGCGTGTCTAAATGCCCGATGCTGCAGACCGAGTCAACGGACAACGCGGACAACCAATATTGATGGTGGCCAGGCGGCCATGATGATGGACAAGAGCATCCGGCCACTACTTCTACCACCCATCTTGCACCGCTAGTTGTTGCTTAAGATGAGCTTTCGACTTGAGCAACAAATGTCGAGGAGACAACATAAGTGATAGGAGGTCCTACAATTCGTAATGCCGGACGTCGCCAGCATAGTAAGCAAAGGTTGACTAGTAAACCTTTAAAACTCAACCTTCAGTTGGTTGGAAACTAGTCGACTCGGTCTTTAATCCTTTGCATTAACAATTCTTTTTCACCTTAGAGGGGTGTGCTGAGGATGAAGGGTTGAATGTGCACGGGGACTTGCCTCATTTTTCTTCTAGCGACTCAATATCAACGAGAGATTTGGCTGGTGAACGAGTTTTCATATATCCACCTTGGGAACTCGCGGACAAAATCGGACAACATATTGAATACTATCGGCGTACAACGTCACAATCCACACTCGCCATCTTCGTTCTACCTAAGTGGGCTAAGTTCAACAAGGTCACATTCAACTGGAATTTATACCAAGAGTTTCTTGCCCGCATGTATCCGTTTACTCGACATTCGACAGCGAACGCTACGCTTTAGGAGACGGTGGCACCCGCTCCAGGGCATGGTGAGCTTTGGCTAGTGGATTCGGAATGTCCGCTTCCACCGACCCCTGATGTAACACCGACGGGGTATCTACCATTGTTAGCACGGGGATATTGGACTTCATCGCTAATAAACGACTAGCGCAAAGTGCTTTTCTTGTTGTTCTTTAAGACTACACCGGAATTCGCCCTCTTTTGCAAATTACTTTGTCGGTTTCTTTTTCGGCTGGTCGGCGACATCAAACGACGCTGGTAGACTGCGCTGCGACGCTGGATTTCGTGTCGGGAGACTTTGTTGCGCGCATGGGTTTACAGACGTGTAAGTCGCCTACCAAGACACCCGTGCGACTTGCTACTAACGGTCAAAGAGTTTCTTTGACTAAGGTGTGTGACATATCTTTCACCGTCGCTCAGCATGTGTCCTTGAGCGTACGTTTCACGTCCTTCGTGATTTGCGTGCCGCCGACATTGTCTTGGGTTTAACATGGTTGGACGATGAGCAAGTGACACCTAAATTTGGTGCCGAGTGACTTTTTACACTGATGGATGGAATTGTTATCGAGAACCAATTCATCGAATGACGCACCGAATGTCTGTTTTTATCGTCAACGAAAGTATAAAAGTTGATGCGGAAGTCTGCTTGAGCTAAGGGCCGGACTTCAAAAATCTTCACGGTTCATTTGGCGGCTGCTGAACAATAACCTCCATCTGAATTTCAATTTGGCGACGAACTCAGCAACGAAAATCGAGAGGAATTACAGAAACTATTGTTTGGCAAATTTCCGGAGCTTCTCCAACCTGTGGAATCCCCACGTGTTAGTCGACCTTAGGACTATCCGATCGACCTACCATCCGATCGCATTAGGGTCCAATGCGACGTAAGAGGCTTAACCGCGTGTCGCCTGCTCTGCGAGAGGAGTTAAGCCGATAGTTAAAAAGACGATGTCGATGTTGGATTAGTTCGACCAAGTCGCAGCGAATTTGGATCCCCAATTATGTTCGTCCAGAAGACTTATGTGTCTCTTCGACTGTGCATCGACTACCATGGTCTGAATGGGATTACTCGGAAGGACGCTTGCCCGCTACCTCGTGTTCATGATACATTGGACGAGGTAAAGATGCAAGTTTCTACACTCATTTGGATTTGGCGTATGGGTTTTGGCAACTTCGAGTCATTGAGGAAGATGATCACAAGACAACACGTCAAACTCATGATGGACTCATAGAATGGGTGGCCATGCCTTTTGGATTGTGCAATTCTCCAACGACCTTCCAACGGATAATGAACGAGATCATACGAGACTTTTCCAGAAGGCTGCTACTATAGTGTACCCCGTTGACGTTTGAATATACAATCGTACACTCGAGGAACACATGGAACATCTGCGTAATGTTTTACAACGCTTGAAGGAGATAAGTCTTAAGCTTTGTCTTACGAAATGTTTCTTTGGCTTGCAAGAGATGGAGTGCCCTAGCTACGCTGTTTCTGGCGGAAAGCTCTCCGTTTTGACAAAGAAAATCGAGGCCGTCAAGGAGTGGCCGGTGCTTAGGACACAGCGTGTAGCTCGCAGTTTCGTACAGTTTTGCATTTTTCCGTGAAGTTCATTCATCACTTCAGTGATATGTCGGCGCCATTGACATACTTGTTGAGGACGTCTCAGCTGCGAAAGTTTGTGATGATGCCAACATGTTTTGAAGCCTTTGAGACTCTAAATATACGTCTAACTTCCGCGCCATGTATGATTATTTCGGAGGTCAGCTCGGATGCGACGTTTACCGTGGCTACATATGAGTGGGTATTGCAGCTCTCTTATTGCAAAATTAGGGAAGATGTCTTCATTCAATCTCTTAATGGGCACGTAAACTTAATTTTGATGAGCGTGGTAATTCTTATTCCGCTTACAACTTGGAAGTTTTAGCTGTCTACGAAACTATCAAGCAATGGAGATGTTACCTTGAAGATGTTTATTCAAGTCTCTCGTGGTCTTGGACCACGACACACCACGCCATCGACTCAGGCGATCAAATAATAGATTAAACAAACGGCACGCGCGCTACATACGCAGCTTACAGTCGTTTACGGGTGCGATGACTTTGGCCTATCGCAAGGGTTCCAAGAACGGGGCTGACCCTTTGCGTCGACGGGCGGATCTTTACGGACAAGCCAATCTCCCACTGTTTTGCGATGGTGATCTACCATGGAATGTAGTTTCTCGAGAAAAAAACCCACCTGCCGAGAAGCCACGACGCCCCAATAGCTTCACAGAATCTTGACGCTAATTTGAGCAGTTTGATTGTTGATGTGATGCACTTGTATCTGGAGGCAAGTGAGATGGTTCGTGTGGGTTACACCAATAAAGACTCGTTTCATGGGGGACGAGGTGGATGGACGAAGGGGTGGACATACTCTTGCCCGCGATGGTTGTTCATGGAAAAATGCAACATTGTGCATTCCGAACGACCAAGTGATGAAGAAGAAGATGTTTTTGAGTCACACGACAATAGTTCTGTAGGTCACATAGGCTACACAAGTGCGCTAGCTAAGGCTCTAGACAGGTTCTGGTGGCGTCGCATTCGACAAAATGTTATCGACTACTGTCACATGTGTGTTGCTTGCCGTCGCGCCAAAGAGCGTCCCCATATGGTGGATACTTTAGACCCGTTACGTGTTCCGCCTCCATCATGGCGCATAGTTGGTGTAGACTCTCTACTAACTCACGTACCTGTAGTCATGTAACCGCATGTTTCGACAATGTGTCGGTGGTCGTTGACCACTTGTCGCGAATAACGCGCTTTTTTCCCTTGTGCAGAGGCGATTAAAGCTTTAAAAAACCACTTAAGTTTTCTTACAAGGTGTGTACCGTTTACATGGCCTTCCACGTGCCTTGGCTAGGAGCAAAGACCCGCGAGTCATCGTCGCATTTAAACAAACACTTCGGAGACGTTTAGGGACTAAGTTAAACATGTCTTCAAGTCGAAGTCATGATATTGGTGGTTTAAGTGAGAGAGTTAACTCTACGTTCCAAGAACGTATACGATTTTTTACATGTTACGACGGAAGTGATTTGGTTATGCTTGGCTGCCAAGTTGAATTCGTCTACAACGCTAGTCGAGCGTTGGGAATTGAATACATCCCGTTTGAAGCGAACTCGGCTTCTCACCCGGGGAACCGACGGACTTGTTGTTGCAAATGGGACCGTCGATCCCAGTTTCAACTGCCGCTCAACATTTACGAGGAGGTGCATGAATTGTAACATTTACGTGAGGTGCATGAATTGGTTACGTATGTGTTACGAGTACACAAGGATTACATGCAAGCTTATTCTCACCCGTCGACATCATGAGACAAGGATTCGGTTGTTACAAAGGGTTTTTCTACGCGGTCAACTAAATCGAAAGCTTAAAGACAAACAGTTGGGACATCTTACAATGTTGGAGAAGATTTGCGCAAAAAATTACAGATTTGAGTTACCATTTATTGTTCGACTACACCCGATGTTTCACGTTAATAATCTTCGTCCATGCACGGGTGGCTCTAGTTACAAATATACATACCCGGCACATTTCAGGATGGCGTTGCGATCCCGCCACCCACCTCTCTCCACCCCCTCAACACCGCGTTGGTTCCCATCTACCATCAACAATTGTTACTGAGTGTCTGAGGCAGCTTGCCATGTATGGGTTACCGTGACTGCTAAGCCCCCGCACAAGCGGCCCTATGACAACGTAACCAATACGATGAAGTTCTGGGAAATCCATCTAGCGTGATGATGCGGCAGTGGAGCATGTTACACACGGACACGTGGGCGGAATGTCGGTATGAGCACCAAGCGACTAATGTTTGTGATAATGGTTTCCGTCCCAAGCCCCGTGACGACATGCTAGGAGCCATTGCTAAGAGGTTTGATGCGACAGAGGGAACAATTGATATCTCAAGCGAGAGGTTCGCGACCGATGCATTTTTTTCGCACGCCTTCTTCCCTAACTCCGACACGGCTTTAGTCCTTCATTATCAAGGACTAAGTAAGCCCGTTTCGGCAGACACATACTGCCCACGCGAAAGGTCTAAAGCAACGATGACGGCCTCTGTGAAGACCCTTGTAATGTGACCATCGTCTAATGAGATCTATGAGCTTGGCTTAACATCCTCGTTCACATGGCGACTACTACCCAAATTTCTCCCTCTCCTTGAATTGCGTTGATTTTCCGTTGTTGCGTATTGCTTGCTAGTCGAGGATGTCATAAGCGAAGACTAAGTTCATTTTTGTCGGGCAAAAATTGCTATCTAATAAATTGTCTTGTCTTGCCCCTTGTAGTTTTTGTTCACGAGGTTTTTGGTGCGTTTATTTTACCCATTTTGAGGCCGGTTCTTAGGTGAACTTTGCCACCATCCACGAAAAAAGATGATATCTATTTCCACCATCTTTTCCTGATTTGTGGTTTCTACTGCCTATTTGTAGTCAAGTATTAAGATATTGATGTCACGAGCGACGACACAATAATACGTTTCGTTTAAAGTTTGAAGTATGGAGGATGGATACGACTAGTGGCGTCAATATCTTATACAGCCTATTAAATCAATGTTTGAGGCACCTAGTTGGGGTGGGTGCAAAGGCCCCTAGGGTGGCCACAACGCCACTATTGCGGGAGCTAGGAATAACGCCCATAGAAGCAACGGCAACATCGGCTTGGACTAGGGCTTTCATTAAAGCGACTACCTTAAATACTCGCATAAGCGATTTGGTGGGCCAATCTAGTCGTATGCGTCAAAGTTCTTGGACGTTTGGGAACGTGCGTTAGCTTGACCGTTTTGCTAGAGCAAGCGCGGAATTAGCCCAAGGCGTACGCGTCCCACACGCATGGATGTCTTTGCAGCCACTCGTTGCCTCTATGAAATGAAATTGTTTACAACAATCACAGAGTTCACGGCTACTGTCTTCGGGCGCCCATGCGATCATGCCTTCTAGAGTACCTTTTTAATCGTAGGATATACGTCATGAATCCACTAATCCCAACCTCAACAATGGCAGCAACAATGCCGTCAGATGCATGCTAGTAAACACTAATTGTACACTAGGTATGAAAAATAATTTATCGCTAGTCTCCACGATGCGCAGCGTGCTCCAGCCGCTCCGAGGGCGCTGAACATCCTAGTTGATGATCTGGCGCTCGTCGCGACGGGCCTACCTGACCTTTGCTCTTGTGCGACTCCGGTTGTGCCGGAGCTGGGGGGGGAGGGGGGTAAGGCAAGCGAAGAACCCCCTCGCACATGCCGTCGACGGTCTCGTCCCGATCCACGCGCTCCCCCGTCCGAGATATCGTTGCTCCTCCCTTCGCAGCTCGCCTCCTAGCATAGACTTCCCTACCCCTCCGGATGCTGGGGAGAGAGGAGGTCCATAGTGTGGCGGTTAGCCTCTGAAAGCTAAACTCTAGCACAAATCTGTTCTAGTCTGTCTAGCTCTGTGTCGTAAGATTGCAGAGAGATGTTATCGAGAGGCAATTGATGAAAGATGTTTCACTGCTGTACTTGGGCAGTAGATGTTGTAAATGAACAAAGGAATTGTTAAAAGGTTCTGTCACCTCCCTCTACTGCACTGGGCTTAAATAGGTTTCAGCCCAGACTGGTTACGCCTGCAAGCTATGCTTACGTGTCAGGCGTTAGTGCTGTTCAACCGTCGTCATCTGCCTCGAGACGCGGCCTGCCTAGCATTGGGTTTCACGACGCGGCTCCTTCTGCATTGGAGAGCTCGTTCTGGCGCGTCATCTGGCTAGTTAGATTAATTATGCATATCTGTACGTACCGGGAGGTACTGGTCGTACTGTAGCATCAGCACCATTACAATATTGCAGTAGCGACGTACCCACGAGTATACGTCCGTCCTGTGGAAAAGCACGAATTGGTATCCGTAACGAGTACCTGTACAATGTCCTGCAATGTACTGTTGCAGGACTGTACTCGTCACACTCGTACCCTCCCCCTCTTGACAGATCAATGAGGTCGCCGCGAGGCAGACCTCCGTGGTTCTTGGCTCCTTTACTGAAGCAGTTACTGGGACTCAGGAATGCGCGCTGGGTGAGCGTGCATAAAATCAATGTACGCCTGAGTCTTGGCGAACTTGCGCCATTGGGGCGTCTCCAAGAATTCTTGTAACGCAACTGTTCGATGCACCTCGTTCAATCGGTGCCAGACAGGTGGAATGTCGTCATCACTGAAATGCGTCATGAAGAGCAAATATTTGCCTCGTCGCCCAGGTAGCGACTTGATGCACACAGCAGAGATGTGTGAGATGTCAAACTCCTCGTCGTCTCCTTCAGGGACAGTCACCGGGACAGCTGGCCGTAGCAGAGCGGTAGAGCAGGGTCTTAAGTTGTTAACGTGGAACACAGGATGTAAGCGTACTGTCGCTGGTAGTTTCAATCTGTAACTGTGTTTCCCAATCTGCTCCTCCACTGAAAAAGGGCCAAGCTGTCTGTCTCTGAGTTTCCTGTTCGGCTGTCCTCGCAGAAAAAGATTTGCTGTGACGACTGACACCTTGTCTCCCTTAGCGAAGTGTGGCGCTGTAGACGGTTCTGTGCGCGCTTGCATCTCGTTCTTGTGTAGTTGTAACACTGAGCGTACCAAGCTGTGTACTTCCTGTAACAATCTCAACCGTTCTGTTGCGTCTTGCGAAAAAGGAATCGATGGTCGCATGCTGAAGAGCAGGTCAGGAGGCTCCTCAGGAGAAAAACCAAAGTTAGCCTCGAACGGCGTGTGCTCAATTCCAAGTGCACGCGAAGCGTTGTACGCAAACTCCACTTGCGGTAAAAGTGTCGACCAGTTAGAGCCATCATAGCAACAGAAGCAACGAAGAAGCTGCTGAAACGTGCTGTTCACGCGCTCTGTCAGTCCGTCTGTTTCTGGGTGTCGGCTGGTAGACATGTTTAGTCGCGTTCCAAGGCGTCTCCACAATGTCTGCCAGAAGGCGCTGACAAATTTCGGGTCGCGGTCACTGATCAGCACTCGGGGCAGTCCATGTAAACGGTAGACTCCCTGTAAAAACAAAGTTGCAGTTTCTTCGGCAGTAATCGACTCTGTGCATGGCAGAAAATGGGCCATTCGAGTTAGATGGTCTACTACAATCAGCACACTGTTAAAGCCGTTGCTCTCAGGCAAGTGTGTCAGGTAGTCAAGACCAACTGTGTGCCACGGTCTGGGTGGAACAGGTAATGGGTAAAGAGTCGCAGCCATCTGAGGTCGAATCTTCGCTCGTCGGCACACGACGCAGCGTTCACAAAAATCTTTCACATCTTGGCGGATTCGTTTCCACCAGAATCTGTCGAGTGCTTTAGCAAGAGTGCTAGCAACTCCTCTGTGACCGGCTGACGAACTTTCGTGCAGCTCTGCGATCAATTTCAGTCGGAGCTCAGAGTTCTGTGGAATACAGAGGCGATTGAGACGCCAAAAGTACCCGTCTCTGGCTTCTATCCGGCTGTCTCTTGTCCACTCACCATCGTCCCCATAAAACGAATCTCGTGAGAACCCCTCGCGAATGAGATCAGCGAACTCAGGGCTCAGCTGCAACGCGTCAACAGTCAGTGAATTTAACTGTGCGTCTTCAAACAGCAGCTGGGACTTCCGTCGTAATTCTCGATCTGACGGAACCTCGCCATCCCAAAATAAGGGTACTGTGGCCTGAGGTACGAAGTCTGGTCGCCGGCTTAACGGGTCAGCTTCGTTCAGAGCTCCCTTGCGATATGCAAGTGTCATCGAGCCCACAAACGGTTGCAAATCCCGCAGGTATCTTGCTTGCCGCTTGTTCAGCCTGTTGTTCGGTTGCCTGAGCAGGTGCCGCAGTGTGTCGTGGTCTGTTACGACAAGGAACTTAGAACAGCCTTCAAGATAGCACCTCCAATGCTTGACAGCTTCGCATACGGCCAAAGCTTCTAAGTCGTACGCAGAGTAAGTGTTACCACGCTCAGCTGGATTCAGCTTACGCGCCCAGTAAGAGACTGGTTGAAGACCGCCTCCTTGGTCTTGCAACAGGACTGCTGCAATCCCCACTGTGGAAGCATCTGTAGCTACGGTGAACGTCGCGTCCGAGCCGACCTCCGGAAGGATCAGGCATGGCGCGGAAATGAGCCGTAACTTGAGAGTCTCGAAGGCTTCCAAACAGGCAGGCGTCAGCGTAACCTTCTGTGGCTGGGACTTCCGCAGTAAGTCCGTCAATGGAGCCGTAAGGTCGCTAAAATGGTGTATGAATCTCGCATAGAAGTTGCAGAACTGTACGAAACTGCGAACCTCCTTCTGCGTCTTGGGCACTGGCCAGTCTGCAACGGCCTCGACTTTCTTTGTGGAAACCGAAATTTTTCCGGCTGACACAGTGTAGCCCAGATACTCCATTTCTTGCAATCCGAAGAAGCATTTCTTAAGGCGCAATTTCAGCCCTTCCTCCTTGAATCGCTGTAGCACTAGACGCAGGTGCTCCAGGTGCTCTTCCAGAGTTCGACTGTAGATACAGACGTCATCCAGGTAGACTGTCACGAACTTATGTAAAAAGTCGCGAAGTATGTCGTTCATCATCCTCTGAAATGTAGCTGGTGCATTACACAGGCCAAACGGCATGGCGACCCATTCCATTAAGCCATCAGGGGTCTGAAAAGCCGTCTTGTGAACGTCCTGATCACGCACTCGAACTTGCCAGAATCCAGAAGCGAGGTCGAGGTGTGTGTAAAAGTTCGCGTCCTTAAGTTCGTCCAGTGTGTCGTCCACACGCGGTAGCGGGTAAGCATCTTTACGCGTAACCTCGTTAAGACCGCGGTAGTCAATGCAAAGACGTAGCGAGCCATCAGCTTTTCGCACAAAAAGAATTGGCGAGCCGAATTCACTGTAGCTGGGGCGTATCAACCCAGCTTCCACTGCGTCTTTAAGCTGTCGATTAAGCTCAGCGCGCTCTGCGGGTGACAATCTGTTCAGACGTTGACGTCGCATCGGGCCAATTGTTTCAATGGGATGATCCCACTGTCGGCTTACAGGTGGAGAGTCGACAGGTCGCAGTAACTCCGGGAAGTCATCAAAGAGTAAAGACCGGAAGTTATCACGTTGTTCTGCTGTTAGTTCCTCTCCAGTGTGAAAGTCTGTCGTTTGTTCAGCGACTGACGTAAGTTCAATGACGTAAAAATCAGCATGACGTCCTCTGCTGCGGCGCGTCTTGCGCATGAGCTTCTGAACTTTCGTAGACGACAGGAGTAGACACTCAGGGCGTCGTTCCTCGAGTGTAGTCTCCACAGCTGTGCCGTCCATTAGTGTAAAAATTCTGGTTGTACCAAATTGTAAAGAGGCCTGTTCGTCATCAAGCCATGGTAAACCCAGGATTAAATCAGCTGTGCGTAAATCACGTAAGACATAAAAAGTCCGGTGAAACTCGTGTCGAGCCAGCTCAAAAGTGACGTCGCAGACTGTCGTAGAAGTCACTCGTTGTCCATTAGCGAGTCGAACTGGGGTTTTACTGGCAGACTTCCGAGTCTGTAAAGCAAAGCGTCGTACAAAGTCCTCTGACACAAAATCAAGTGTCGCAGCACAGTCCACTAATCCAGAAATGTGGTGTCCGCCATCAGGAGTTTTCACAGTCAGCTCAGTTCGAATTAACGGGCGAGCTTCCGTGAGGTCAGTCAGTAGGGCTGTAGCTGTCGAAGAAAATTGTCGCAGCGTAGCGATGGACTGTTCCGAGTCGTCTGTTGGTACAGGTACCGAGTCGGGTTGATCAGGTGCTGTAGGTTCTGGTGAGTCGTTAAACGCACAATCTGCGTCGACTAACCACAGCTGTACAGGCCAAGGGGCTGGAGCAACCACCTCCTGTTGCGCTGGATTCTCCAGTGACTGACGTGTAAAAAGCTGTGTCCTTGCTGGGAATTCTTGATAGAGTTTCCAGTGCTTAGTCACCTGAGTAAATTTCGCCCACTTCGGTAGTACAAATACAGCCATCGTAGATGTCGGAGATGTTCGACGACAATCCTCAAAATGCTGCGCAATCTGCTCAGCTAACTCCCAGGGTGGGTTGATGAACACCCTCTCTCCTGTTAAGTCTCTGTCTAGAATCGAGTCACTCGGCGAACAGTGAGGTAAGTCACCGTGCGAGTTAAGACCTTCATCATCAGCACATCCTTCCAACGTGAAGTTGAATCGTGCATGCAGAGGGTCAAAGACTGAGTCAACCAGTTTCCAATCAACTGAACGTCTGGTTACAGGTTTACGACTCTGTCTCTGCTTAGTCTGACGACGACGACCTGCTACTTGCGTTACAGGTGTCGCAACTGTAGTCGATGGAGATGCCGAAGGTTTATCGACGACCTCTGTCGCTAGCAGTGTCTCAGAATGAACAGTAGATGTAGCCGGCTGCTCCAGTTCATTTGTAGAACAGCCTTGCCACCATCATTGCTTCTTAGGTTGCATTGGTGCCTTGCCTTTGAACTCCGGGCATTGGAACAAACGGTGTCCCTTCTTGTGGCACTTGAAGCAAAGTCCTTCGTCCATGTGTCGCTTACGCTCCTCAGCTGTCATTGCATTTGCGATTGAATTAAAATCTTCGCGACCGGATGGTTGACCACGTCCACCATTGTTGCCACCACGACCACCATTGTTACCACCTCCACGTCCACGTCCGCGGCCTCGTCCTCGGCCACCCTTGTTACGTTTCCAGACGTTAGAGGCTTCCTCAAAAGGGTCTTCAAGGTTGCGCTTGCGAGAGGATTGGGTAGATGGTCCAGCAGCAGACCTTGCATTGCCTAATTCCGGCGAGTCTGTCACGACGTCATTCAGAAAGTTTTGTAGCTCCGCGAGCGTAATCTGGTAACCTAGTTGCGCTCGGTGTGATCTAGCCAGTCTCTGGAGGTCCACGTTTGCAAGACCAGTAATGAAGCGTACACACTGTACCTCCGCTGTCAGGTCTTGACGAGAACGGCGTAAGTAGTCGTTGTACTTCTTAGTAAAAAGCGCGTAACTCATCGTGTTGCTCTGTGTAAAACTTAGCAAAGCGTTAATTGCGTCATCCTGAATGTTCGGAAGAAACGTAGACTTGCGTATCTCCGCAACAAGCTCGTTGTACGTAGATGGAATTGGAGGATGATTTTTCCGGTTCAACCACCATCCACCAAGGAGTCCAGAAAACTGTGAAGTAACCCAGAACACTGCATCGTACGAGTCAGCTGCAATCCCAAGCATTACAAAACGCTGAGGCTGAGCTTCGAGCCAATCCTCCAGTACAGGTGGGTCTTGACCATTCTGGTACGGTGAAGTAATGGCAGCCTTACGCTGAGTCTCCGTAAGAGTCACTGATAGTCCTGCCAAGTTGTGGGTAGGCATCGGCATTCCCACTCGTAAATCTGTAGGTCCCACTCCAGTCAGTCGGTTGATGTGTCCAAGAATCAGTAGCCAGACAGAACCAGAGTCGACCGTTGTAAACCGGGGGTACATGTGGAGCTGTCTCGGGATAGACGTGTCTTCATGCATGACTGGAACATGTTGTGTCATTGCTCGATAGAAAGATTCCCACTGAGTCACGTAACCAAAGTGAAGTAAATCACTCTTGTGCTTCTCAGCACGAAGTAACCCAGTCTGTGCAGGCGTAAGTGTCAGACCGTCAGTGTTGATGGTTTCCGGGACGACGTAAGTGCCATCCGGATTAACTGTCGACTGT
Organism: Tetraselmis chui; assembly: GCA_026401115.1. Classification (NCBI taxonomy): domain Eukaryota; kingdom Viridiplantae; phylum Chlorophyta; class Chlorodendrophyceae; order Chlorodendrales; family Chlorodendraceae; genus Tetraselmis; species Tetraselmis chui. The sequence goes on from JAPMLY010000712.1 coordinate 114,975, forward strand.
TCCAAAACAACCTGCTCGACCTGAGCAGGTGTACGTAAGTTGCTCGTAGCAAACAGGACAGGAATAGACGCAGAGTACACGTAAACAAGCTGTCGTCCTTGAGGTAGCGTAACGTTCACAGGTTCACCACTCAACAGCGTCAAATCATCCGGTGTCAAAACAAGACCGGTCTCCTCGTGTAATTCGCGAATAGCAGCGTCGACAGGCTCTTCGTTGGGTAAGACAGAGCCAGCAGGGAACCAAGTTCTACCAGTACGAGGCTCACGCTGAAACACCAACTTCAAATCCGACCGTTTAGTTCCTCCAACGTGAATTACCAACACCACGTAATGACCAGGTCCAAGAGAAGCCATCTCAACTCAATCAAACAACGTCGAGCAGTTCAATAAGCGAACGAAAGCGTGCGTCGACCAAAGAGCTCCGAAACCAGTGTGGCGGTTAGCCTCTGAAAGCTAAACGCTAGCACAAATCTGTTCTAGTCTGTCTAGCTCTGTGTCGTAAGATTGCAATTGATGTTGTCGAGAGGCAATTGATGAAAGATGTTTCACTGCTGTACTTGGGCAGTAGATGTTGTAAATGAACAAAGGAATTGTTAAAAGGTTCTGTCACCTCCCTCTACTGCACTGGGCTTAAATAGGTTTCAGCCCAGACTGGTTACGCCTGCAAGCTATGCTTACGTGTCAGGCGTTAGTGCTGTTCAACCGTCGTCATCTGCCTCGAGACGCGGCCTGCCTAGCATTGGGTTTCACGACGCGGCTCCTTCTGCATTGGAGAGCTCGTTCTGGCGCGTCATCTGGCTAGTTAGATTAATTATGCATATCTGTACGTACCGGGAGGTACTGGTCGTACTGTAGCATCAGCACCATTACAATATTGCAGTAGCGACGTACCCACGAGTATACGTCCGTCCTGTGGAAAAGCACGAATTGGTATCCGTAACGAGTACATGTACAATGTCCTGCAATGTACTGTTGCAGGACTGTACTCGTCACACGCACGGAGGGTTTTGACTAATTTCAGTGCACACGCGGCCCAAAGGATCCGGCTACGGTGACCTCCCCCCCCTTTCCCCCCGCCCCCCCCCCCCCCCCCCCCCCCCTTTTCGACACCCACCACCCTGACATACCTACATACAGAGAGTGTGGGCCCGGGTGAGCGCGGAGGCCCACGCTCGAAAGAGGCTGCTCGGTGGACGCGCGATCATAGGGGAGAGCGTACATGCGCATGTCGGATTACCATACATGTACCCGTGTACCAGACACAGAAAAAACCGGGGAAATGAGCGGGGAAAATCAAGGCGCGGAGGCAAGAGCGCCAGTATTTTCCTCTTTCTCTGTCTCTTGGGCCCCCCCACCTGCCCTCGAGGTGACGGGGGACCTCGACAAGGAGGAACGTCGCGTCGGTGGGCGCGGCAACGACCTTGGGGCGGGGCTACGGGATGCGGCGGCGGGATCGACGAGCGACCACGTGAGGATGGGTTTTCTGCCAGCCTTTTCCCTCCTATCTTCGGCAAGACCGAAGTCACGCGGGAGCTAGATTAGGCTACTAGCCCGTCGTCCTTCCCGAACGCCGATCGGCCTAGGCCTGTCGACACCCCAGTTCGGCGGGAGCGGGGCGTGCATCGTGAAGGTCGAGCAGCAGTTTAGTTTTGCATTTCTTGACAAGTGGAATCATCATTAAATATTTTTCTTGATTACAAAATTTTACACTGTAACTGCTTAGGAGGGGGTTGTGGTTATTGCACCGATTGCTTACAGTTTTTTAACTCCCGAGGAACGTCGACACACAATGAAGCTAGGTGTGTCGATAGGTGTACATGGTCGAAGGTTCCGAGTCTAAACTTGCTCGTAAGTCATGTATGGCTGAGTATAGAGGGCCGATAGATGGTTGCCGGTCCAGTTTGCCGGTTCGCTATGAACAATTTCAATTTCAATTACACATTATAATTCAATTTCGTAACCGTGTGTTTCCCACAGCCCGTCGTCTTGCCCGCATTCGTTCCATGCTTGAACGTTTTCTCCATCATTGTCATGCATGCGGCAAGGATGTGCTTGAATCTATATAACACATTATCCTTGAATGCCCACGTTGGGAGTGTCACCGTCGTATTTTTGGGACACTAGCCCCATAGTTTAGTGGTTTTGTACGTCCGCTGGCTACCTCCTATAAAGACATGATTATGTTGCGTTTAGGCGGTGTCCCCCCCTTCCCTTCATGGCGCCACTCACTTTGCAAGGAATGGGAGGTTTTTCCAATTATGGCGCCATGCCCTCCTTCATATTGCTTTCTTTGTAGTTCATGTATCGCACTCTCGAAATGTTTTGCTCCGTGAGATGGGCCTTGCTCCTTCTCGCATTACTCGAATGGGCCGACTCCCGGACGGGTAGGGCATTCCTTTCTTGCTTATTGCCGGGAATGCATTCATTCTTGTTGTTTGCATGATATTGGTAGGTGTTTAGTTGGTAAAACTCCAACTCTAGCATGGATGTGGGGCTAGCACAATACGGTATGGTTTTCGTGCAATGGTACATTGTGCACTCACACGAGCGTCGCCTAGCCGGTGTGGCGGTTAACCTCGTCAAGCTAAACGCTAGCACAAATCAGTTCTAATCTGTCTAGTTCTGTCGTTTCAAGATGGCAAAATAATATTGTCGAGAGATGATGGTGAAAGATGTCTCACTGCTGTACTTAAGCAGTATATGTTGTAAGTGAACAAAGGAATTGTTAAATGGTTCTTTCACCTCCCTCTATTGCACTAGGCTTAAATAGGTTTCTGCCCAGATTGCTTACGCCTGCAAGCTCCGCTTACGTGTCAGGCGTTAAGGCTGTCTAACCGTCGTCATCTGCCTTGAGACGCGGCCTGCCTAGCATTGGGTTTCACGACGCGGCTCCTTCTTCATCGAAGAACTCGCTTAGGCGCGTCATCTGGCTGGTTAGATTGATTATGCGCATCTGTACATACCGGGAGGTACTGGTCGTACTATAGCATCAGCACCCTTATGAATATTGCAGTAGCGACGTACCCGCGTTTGTACGTCCGTCCTATGGAAAAGCACGAATTAGCGTTTGTAACGAGTACAATGTCCTGCAATGTACTGTTGCAGGACTGTACTCGTCACACCGGGAGCATGATCGATGATGAGTTTGAGGTTTGTTCTGAACTTCTGCTCTCAGTCGTGCTTGCAAAAAGCCGCCTGCAGAGGGTGGCGGTTCGGGCTTACCTGCCAGTCCCATGCCCCGGGGGCGAAAAAAATTCGCTCGTAAAATAAATAAAAATGAAAAATCGAAACAGCGCAGCGCAGTCATTACACGTGCGCGCGCCGCGCGCGAGTTCACCTGCAACCCGCGCCACTGATTACTTACTATAGATATACCTGTAGTACTGTTTTGCTCTGCGAACTGACGGCATGTGGGTCCGACTTTTCCCGCGTTGTTGCGCTGCGCAGCACCGGGGTTGGGCGGAAGCACAAGCTATACCGTATCACAACTACCTCATCCCCAGTCTTCCGTGCATTATAGGGGACCCGCTGTGAAACACGCGTGTTGCCACTTAAGCCGTTTTGTTAGCTTTGTGGAGACGTTTGGCACAGTGGAACACCGAGGCACTCAGGGTCGGCGTACTTCCGCACTGGCGCAAGTGCGCGTCACGTGCGTCGTTTTCTCTCCTCACCGAGGGGCTTTCGATACAGGGCTAGAGAGAGAGAACAAGCCCTACAGCTGCGACACGTCCTCTGAAAAGATCCTCGCTGTCTGCACCCTTTTGGCGGCTGTTTGAAAGGAAGCCGAACAAAATGACGTGGGTCGTCAGTCCGACGATGAGCAAGGCGCAACGGCAGAGGGTACGTATCCACATTTCGCAACGACCCCTACCTCCCGTATCTGCTTCTTCTATGCGTGTGCTGATGGATGGCAGATAGTGATAAATTAGTGGGAGAGGAGTTCCAAACGTAAACGCTGAATCTGCACGTGCCTGGGTTGGGCTCTCTGACGTGATACCTTCTAACTTTGCTCGCCACGCGAAGGACTTCCTGGGTAACGCCAAGAGCTTGGCTGATGTCAAGCTGAGGTCTGGCCAGCCACTGGACTATTCATTCAAGTGGCTATCCTCTGTCACAGGTGGGTTATTGACGATGTGTGTGAATGCATGTGACCGTAGCCATGTCATCGGATTATGTCACCAATGTGAGTGGCACCAGGATGTTCCGGTCGGATTGTGCGTTTTCTATTATAATTCACTTAGAGATTGCCTGCCTGACTGAGGGCATGATCCTGCATCAGAAATTCTGGACGACCAGCCCAATAGTGGCACTATGAAGGGGACTGAGACGTCACTGGCGGAGAAGGCAAAGTTCGAACTGAACAGCACCTGCCTGAGAATAAGCAATAACTCGATTTCTACCCTGGACGGCTTGCCGGAGGTGTTGGACCATGTCATGGACGCTCCGGTGCGGCAGCCATCCAACTTGCCTCACCTGCATCGCTTACAGTCTACACCGCTTCATGCTTTTTGCGGAGGGGAAGGGGGGGAATTGGTGTGTTAAGCATTGGAATTGGTCAGCAAGTTAGCCAGACATTCGTGTGGTTGTAGGAGGAGCTGTCGTGGCTGGATGCTTCCTTCAACAAACTCACATCCATCGAAGACATAATAACCCAGTACCCCAAGCTGGTGGTGAGTCTGGGGTGCACTGATTGTTCCCGACTAATTTTATCCCTCACCCGTGCATGTGAGGCGAGTGCTCATGCTGATGACCATTGCCACTTCCAGGTGCTGTACCTTCACGCTAACTGCTTGAGTAACATCCGAGAGGTGAAAAAGCTCGCGAAGCTACCTAATTTGAAGAAGCTCACACTGCACGGCAACCCTCTGGAGGAGGTCAATCAGGGGACATACAAGTGAGGCGCAGAAATTGAAGTGCATATTCCCCGGTGCAGTAATTTCCATGGTAACCTAGGAAGGAAGGGAGCTAACTTTGCCGTCCCACTCGAACCCCCCTTCCTTCTCCCAGGATGCAAGTTTTGGCATACCTTCCAAATTTGCGCACGCTTGACTTTATTGCAGTCACCAAGGTGGACCGAGACAAAGCACGAACTTGGTACGCGAGTAAAATGAAGAAGAAATAGGATGGAGATAAATAGTAGTAAATGGGTACCCCCCGTTCAAAGCAGAATTGTCATATGTAATTACACTGAGCACCTTCACCCCCCCATGAGCCGCATTACGTTTTTTCACTTCTTCAGAGCCGCATACATAGCATCGATCTCCTTCTGGTAGTACTTCTGCAGCTGAGGGCGCTTCAATTTGAATGTGGGCGTCAGCAGGCCCTTCTCCACATCAAAGGGGGCAGGCTCCACATGGACATTCTTCACAATCTCAAACCCCTTCAGGCGGGCCTCTCTGCCGGTGGTTGTCAGGCCCTCCAGCAGCATTTTCTTGGCCTGCTCGCTGGCGCAGACAGTGTGGAAATCGCCCTTGACGTTGTTTTGCTTGGCCCATGCCATCAGCTTGGCCTCAACGGGGACCACCACAGCCACAACGCAGCTCTCAAAGCTGTTGCCGTACACCCACAGCTGCTCCAGCTGGTCAAACTTTTTGAGTTCGTTCTCAACGTTCTCGACGGCGACGTACTCGCCCTGCGCCAACTTGAAAATGTTCTTGACGCGGTCGATGATCTTGAGGCTGCCGTCCTGAGTGATCTCACCGATGTCGCCAGTGCGGAACCAGCCATCAGACTCTGCAACACGCACGAACGATTGGACCGTCAGCAAATATCGAACACAGTAGCCGCAGCAAGAGACCCAGGAAGTAAACGCAGTGGATTGTGTGATTACCGAGCACATCCTTCGTGAGGTCATCCCTCTTGAAGTAACCAGAGAACACGGTGGCGCCACCGATCAGAATCTCGCCTCGGGGAGGATTGGCCAGCGCGTCGTAGTTCATGTCAGGGACAGACTCGAGGCGGATTTGCACACCCGGCATCGGGGGGCCGACATTCGCACCCTTGCTCTTGGGAAGAGAGATGCAGGAGCCGGCCATGGTCTCCGTGAGACCGTACCCCTGTCCATCGAAACAAGTCAGCATCATGAGCATCAGAACCCCCTCACCCACTTTCTCCAGAGCAACCAAATGCAAGCAACGCCATTCCCTTTGGTTTAGGATCGTTTCTCTTGCGGTACCTGGCTGACGTTGCAGCACATGCAGACTTTGAGAAACTCCTCCACGTGTGCGCTCAGAGGCGCAGCACCAGAGAGGATGTACTTCACACGACCGCCAAGCGCCTGCTTGAGCTTGGAAAACACAAGTTTGTCGAAGAAGGGAGAGGCTTTATCCTGGCGATAGCCCTGCGCCATGAATGCCTTCTTACGGGAGAAGGCAAAGTTGAATAGCGCTTCCTTCACGAATCCTGCAGCCTTCATCTGCAGATACCACACCAAAGGAATGTGATGAGCCCGGTCGATGCGGGGATGTTGGTGCGTGGATTACACGCTGTGACAGGGAAATTTCGTGCAAACAACACGGTGACTTGCCTTGGAGTGGACACCAGCATAGATACGGTCAAATACGCGCGGAACTCCACAAAACATGGTCGGCTTCAGCGCGGCTATGTCCTCCAAGAGGTACTTAATGTCACCCCTCCAGTACCCGATGGAACCTCCCACCACCAGGAAATACTCCTCCACCACCCTGCAAAACCACAGATTCAGGAAATACGCCTTCGTGACATTCACTCAACCAAAGTTCATTAGCAAACACAAAACCTAATTGATTGGAAATAAAATGCAAGGTCGCCCATACACACATACACACCTGTCGAAAATGTGGGCCAGAGGAAGGTAAGACAGAAAGACATCGTCTGAATCAAGAATGAAGCCCAAACTGTTTTGCAGAAGGCCCATTGCAGCTCGAATTTCCGCCAGCACGTTGCTGTGCTTAATCTGCACACCCTTGGGGTCGCCCGTCGTGCCAGATGTGTACATAATAGTGCACAAATCCTCAGGGTTGCACTCGACGTGCGGCACAGGCTTGCTCGCTCCCTCGGCCAGCAGGTCACCAAAAGCAATCAGGGCGATACCCAGGTCGGTGACAGCCTGCAGAGTGTACACTAGTGATCAGATGCATTGTCTATACTTGTGTATCCAACACACCCGCGAAATAGGTGCAATAGAAGAGAAGGATCCCAACCATAGGAGCTATTGTTGATACATTTAGCAAGAATGGATTCAAATACCTTCTTCGCTTCCTCCGTTGCTTCCCCCCAGAAGCAAACCAGCTTGAGCTGGCTCTTTACCGACGGGAGGGCGTCCGCAAGGACGTCGAGCTTTGCGCCCTCCACTACAGCGGCAACTGAGTCCGAGTGCTTCAGGATAAACTCAACGGCAGTGACACCGAGAGTGTCATACAGAGGAACGCACTGGAGGTTCTGACGGTTACAGGCCTGACAAACAAAGCCAATGAGAGAACACACGTATTAGATTGACAAGACGATATAGGCAACAACACATGCAATGGCAAGTGCCTTGGACATGATTGCATGAAAGTAAGCGTCGAACCAAACAGATAGTTGCCAAGACAGGATCATGATGTTGCGCTCGGCAGGCGTTGTATGAGGCACATACCTGCATGGTCATCATCCACTCGGGGCAGTTGGCACCGTATACACTCACAGCAGACTTTGCGGGCAGGTCCTTTCCGGCCAGGGCGGAGCCCAGGTCGTCAACCTTCTTGCCAACCTGAGCATACGTCTCCCAGGTGTACGGGCCACTACCGTCGCGCTTTCCAAGGCATGGCAGATCAGCGAACTTCTCCACACTCTTCCTGAAAATCAAACCCCGGGAAGACAGTGAGAGGTAGGCGGCAAACTCCCAAGTTCCCAACACTTTTCACGAAAACCATAAGTTAGAAAAAGCCAAGAGAACATAGGCCCTAAGCTAATAGATGCAGTAGGTGCAACGGACAAAAATATGTACATATATACATACAAAGGCGACTCAGGGCCGGAAGCGGAAAATCGCGAACTAGACGCGGCGGACAACGCGGGGAGCCGTGGCCATACAAGGGGCTTCCAAGTTGAGCACTACCAACTTCGAGATTCCATAAACCCGTGTGGTTATACTTTCAAACCTACTTAAATAGCGAACCGCTAGGCTCATAGAGTTAGGCTGACGAGGCTGTGTGTAGTCGAGGCGGGTGCTGACAAAATTCGCAATTGCGACGATCCGGGTGGGGAGCGCTATCACTGCGCCCTAGTCCCTCTCCCCACCCCACACGCACATAAAAGCAGCTGCAGAATGGTAATATATTTTTGGCGCAGCAAAAAATGCGAAGAGGCTGTAACGCCAACATAAACTGGCAATTTGGGCCGACGATATGAGTGATAGGCAGTGCTGAGGCGGTCGACCGTACCGCCAGCGTGGCGAGAAAACACAGATCGCCGTAGCAGCGGCAATCCGGCAGAGTTTTACAAGCTTAGACTAAGCGAGAGTGGCGACTTCCAAAACGCGAATGTTCAAACTTCAAGAACATCGAGACGCAGATAGGGAGTTGTACCTCCAGCTCTTGCCCAGGTCAGTCACGCCCTCGTCCAGGGTTGCGGGAACGCCAGCGTCGCCGTCTCGAATCCAAGCTGGGCTGGCACTCGGCTTTTGTCCTGCCGCTTGCCTGGCAGGTACAACCTCCTTCAGACCAGGGGGGGCCATTTGACTGTTTTACAGATTTGTTTCGTAGACTTTAATCTCCAAGGAACACGACTACCCTCAACAGTTTTATTAAAGGTTCTAGGTGAGTCGTGGATGTAAGAGTGGCGACTTATTCTGACAGTGGCCAAGTGCCGGCTTGCGCGTCGGCTATTAACCATATGCAACGATGAAGTCTATCCTGTTCAGCACCGCGCGTTGTCTCGTTGGTCGTTACCGTCACGACTACGGCCACCAGACCGTACAATAAAGCACGGCGGGACGAATATCTGTACGGGTACCTAACAACACTTGTCGATGCATCGTCGATTAGATGACATGGATCATACGAGGAGTCCTTCACGATGGGCGAATCGACGGCATAGCGCGCAAGGCACCAAATACGTGCTGCTCTTCAGCTGTACTGTACTGGTAATGGTACATATGGTTCGTGTAAAGCGCTGCTGCTCGCGCGGGAGCAAAAACTGTCACGCGTAATCCAAATAAATCACAATTGCTCAATACGCGTTACAAAGAAATATGCAATGATGAAAACCTCCATCAAAAAAGGACGAGAAAAAACCCTAGCTAGACCCGCCGCGGAGCGGAAAGGCAGGCAACAGCAGTGACAAGAGGGTCACGGAATCCAAGACACGGCTAATATATATATTATGCACTGAACTGCGCACATGCACGGCAAAGCAGTGAGTCTAGATATGTCAAATTTTAATTGATTGCCCCGGTGTTGTTGTGATTCCAGTTTATAATTATTTATCCAGTCATGATTCTGTACCGCAGTGCCCGTAACATACCCGCGAAACAATCATTCCGCACCAGCAAATGACGGTAAAACCACATGAATTCGCACTCGTCGATATTAGCGGGCGCCGCTATTAAACCCTAAAGCCCTAAGGAACAAACAGCGATCACTCAGAGCATACAGGTACCCGTACCAGCATCGTACGAAGACGGACGTCTCGCGCGTACGAATAGTACGAACATGTCAGAGAATATACTATAGTACAGGGGATAATACACACCTGTACACGACGATGATAATGGATTTGCACAATTATCAGATTCTTACAGCAAGTACAAGAAGTGGAAGTTCTCACTACGCAAACAAAAGAAGAAAAGACGGAAAACCTAAGCCGGAGGAAAAGGAAGGCGCAGGACAATGGACTTACATCAAAGCAGGCGGGGGGCTCAGTTTGCCAAAAATCAGAATAGTCTATATGTTTTGCTCGCAATGGTCACATAACCCGGCACGTACGCTCACTGGAGGATTGGGAGGGAGGGTTGCGTGAGCTACAAAGGTGGGCCATGTCGAACATCTCCCTACTAACAAGATCCCGACATGTCGCGACGTGCCACAAGCCCACAAGCCCAACATGTAGTGGGATGTTGCTTGCGACATGAATTTCTGACAACTATGTACATACGTTTATGCTACGTGTCACGTTGTCTCGCCACTTGAGCTAATCTTGCTCATCTGCAAGACTAACATGTACCTATGGTAGTACGTTTATGCTGCGTGTCTCGGGTTTTGGCGACTTGTTGGGCTGAGCGGCGGGCTCATTTGCACGAATACAACCGACAAGCGTCCGGCCCCCGGGGCTCATATGCCGTCGGGGCTTACTCGCTTATCCTAGCTACCCGGTACTGGTCGCTATGAGATTATCGGACGCGTCTAGAGGACGAGCGAAGGCAAGTGACGAATTAAATATTGCCAAGCCATGTAAACATGTCCCGCGAGTCAATTCCCACTCGATTCCGGCCAACGGGCCAATGTGTACATGCCCCACCTAACACCGAGGTTGGGTGGGATATATGATATCACACCACCGTGTAGGTAGTTGCTCCTAGCCTTTCTTAGCAAGGCCTCATTGATGAACAAATACTGCATTTGAAGGCATTTCATAGTAATTCGTGCCGATTTCGTGTTTTTCTTTGGTATACAAGGGGGCTTTTAGGCCTCGCGACATGGAGAGAAATGGAATATGTATGACTTGTTTAGTGTTTAACATCACATTGTAAATTAACAATAAAGATATTGATTTAATGCTTATGTCACCTCCCTCCCCTGCAATAGGCTTAAATAGCTTTAGCCTATCTAGCTTGCGCTAGTTTTTTAATGGTCCTCATGCCATGTGCTTGGGCTCTCATAACGGTTTGAACAGATTAGCGACGCGGCTTGTATGTTTCTGGAAATCATACTAGCGCATTATGTGGCTAGTTAGATTAATTTTGCGTACATGTACGTACCGGGAGGTATTGGCCGTACAATATAGAACAATACTCTCGCTAAATTGTAGTGGCGACATAACCACGTAGTACGTCCTTCCGAAGGAAAAGTAAGGATCAAGCTACACTCCTCCACAAAAGTTTGGACAAGATTTCGCACCTTCGCAATTAGAAATTGAAATTGTTTACAACATGTACCGTTTGCGCCGGTTTACAACAATTACCGTATGCGCCGGTTGCTGTCTCTGGGCCCGCAAGTAGAAAATGTAACCATGCTTCGATGTTATTGACGAATCTCATGAAATTTTAGGCAATGCTTTTGCGCGCAAAATCGAATGCGCCGACAACTACGGGGGGCGAATTCGATCACTGCCGGGCTTGTGTACTTGGGGTTATCGCGCCCGCACCCGTGCGGCACGCTCTTTCGAACAGTCGCCGTGATGGTTAGACGAAAAGAGTAACGGGCGCACAACGCCGCAATATGAATGCTAATGCGACGGTCGCGCAAATATAATGCATAAGCAACCGAGGGAGGAGGTGTTGGGCAAGCCGCTGTGGGGGAAACGCACGAAATCGCGTATGTAGACTTACCACCGATATGCGCACAACCGCTTTCGGCCAAAAAGTTCAAACGATCATAACTTACTCATGTATGGTCACAATCTGTTGAACCAGGTACCGTTGGACGCGTCTTTCCAATGCACGTCAAACTCATTTACTCCGGAGTTCGAACACCCACAATCGATTTGTTATGAATTATTTTAATTTATAAATCATCCCGGCAAAGCTGAGTCGCAGTGCCAAGCAACACCCATTGAATTCGGCTCACCTCATGAGGTAATTTGTGCGGGGTTTGTCTATACATGTTTACCAATTCTTCATTCCTACTGACTTCCGAGCTTAATTCCCGACGCGTGCCACGCGTGGGGCGAGTGTGGTTGGCACAAGCACGTACCCAAGCATTCCAAACACCACCGGCAACGTGATGCGTCCCTAACGGCGATTTGGACCTCGCTCCTCCCCTAAGCCAATCGCCCTCGCATGTTTACAGCGTGCAGTGTTTGTCCAAACCTGCGTCATGTGCGTTTTTGCTCGCTTGCTTTTCAAAAACATCACCCGTGCCAGCGCCGTGAACATCCGTGCTCTATTCACACACCCGCAAACCAAACCTCGCGCATTGAACACGGCACCTACGCCTCCAACCCCCCTCCACAAAACCCCCCAAAATACGGTTATGTGGAACACAGAGTAATATGCAGCTTGATATGAGCACTTGAGCAATGCCCAAGCGTGGCGCTCAGAATGACGTGTGTAGTTCAGGCAATTTCCCGGGAATTTATGGGCTTAATTCGACAAACTCCACCGACAACACCCGCTTTAAGCTGAGGTCTAACCACCCCAACTGACGGCTTACTACTTCCATCTCGGCTCTCCTACAATTGGGTGGTACTCGGGTATCGTCGTGCTTGACGTGGTGAGAGGGGAGCGTGCTCTTGACTAGCTTATGCTTAACATAATGCATGTCCGGACTTTTGTGGAGGAGTGTAGTAACGAGTACATGTACAATGTCATGCAATGTACTGTTGCATGACAATACTCGTCACAATCGTACCCTCCCCCTCTCGAAGATCAATGAGGCTAGCCGTGAGGCTACCCTTCGTGGTTTTAGCTCCTTTGCTTCAGCATTTAGTGAGACTCGTGAATGCGCGTTGGGTGAGCGTGCATGAAGCCGGTGTATGCATGAGTATGAGGTATGCATGAGCCGGTGTACGCATGCGATTGAGGCGTCTCCGGGAAGTCATGTAACGTTGTCGTAGGGTGTACTTCGTCTAACCGGTGCTAGAGTGTTGGACTGTCGTCATCACTGAAATATGTTATGAAGAGCAAATATCTCCCTCGTCGTCTCTGTAACGACTTTATGCACACCGTAGAGATGTGTGAGACTTCGAATTCATTGTCATCACCTTTTGGAAAAGTCTCGGAGACAACATGCCGAAGAGAAGCGGCAGGGAAGGGTCGTAGATTGTTTATGTGAAACAGCGGGTGTAAGTAAACATGCGTTGGCAGCTTAAATATGTAAATGTGTTTCCCAATATGCTCCTCGACAGTAAAAGGTCCCAAACTGCCGATCACGCAGCTTACGGTTAGGTTGTCCTCACATGCAGAGAATTTTCTCACGATTGTCACCTTGTCTCCTCGAACGAAGTGCGGGACTGCTGAAGGTTTTGAACGAGCCTGCATTTCATAATTGTGCAAATGTAGCACCGAACGTACCACGGTGTGTAACTATTGTAACATTTTCAACCGCTATGGCGCGTCTTGTGAAACTGTGATGGAAGGCCGCATGCAGAACAATAGGTACGGTGGATCTTCGGGTGAAAGGCCAAAGTTAGCCTCGAAGGGAGTGTGCTCAATGCCAAGTGCACGAGTAGCGTTGTACGCGAATTCCACTTGAGGCAATAGGTATGTGCAGTTCGAGCCATCGTAGCAACAGAAACAACGTAGAAGTTGCTAAAATTTGTACTTGACGCGGTCCGTTAGTCCATCCGTCTCCGGGTGTCGACCGGAAGACATGTTGAGCATGTTAGAGTTGGGAACGGAGTTACACGGAGGTCGTGCCGGCCCCACAGGGGGGCCGGCTTGGGTGACTAGAGAAGTGAGAGGAGAGAGATGGCGGCCGGCGAAGGCACCGGCAGGGCCGGCCGACCGCCACTAATAGGGAATAGAGTACCGCTAGTAGCATATCACTAAGTACTAGAATGACAAATAGCTACCTTGTACATAAGTACTATGCAACGGGATGCTAGTGCTAACACCCCCCCTCAAGGTAGCCGAGGTCTTGACGTCGTCCTAGCTTGCGTTGAGGAAGGTGTCATCGTGGTAGAAGGTGTAGTGCTTGTAGCGTGTGTCTCCGGCCGGGTAGGTGTAGCGACATGCGCTCACAAGAACGTGCCGCTACCGGCGAGTTGCCGATATGAAGCAGTTCCGAATGTACTGCGTAATGTACTATTCTGACATGTAGCGGGAAAAACCGTCGACGGGGGAATTAGCCGACGCATGAGAGCGACCGGCGAGGAAGAAGCACAGCCAACAAGGCCGTTAGGAGCGTGTAGGCACGCAAAAAACATAGACGGGCGCTCGTGTTGACTCCCCCTTTTCGCCGTGGGAAAGTTAAGCTCCTCGCTAAGTAAGGTGAGCGTTGCGGAGGCGCCCGCCGGCGGCGCAGCGGCGGCGGCCCCGGAGAGGGGTGCGCTCGCAGGCCCGTCGGCACCTACCTCTACCTCCACGCGGTGGGCGCTGGTAACCCCATAGCCGTGCCAGGCCTGGCACGGTAGGGGGCTGAACGAGGTACCGGCAGCTGCGATCCGCGGGATCAGCAGCTGTCGGGAAGCCCTGTACGGAGGGTTTTGGAAAACATAATATCCGTACACCGGCACAGGGATCTCCCGCTCGGCCTGTCCGATATGTCTTTTTCGCGACTAAATACTCGCAGATACTCTCCCGACGATGGGGCGGGGGCGGCGTTTGCGAAATATTTTTTGGCGAAATGGGGTACGGACGGATCAGCGGAGGGACGAGGGTGTTGGAGCTGGCGGCGGACAGCCGGGAAGCAGCGCTTGGGACAGCGCTCGCTAGCAGTCGCCAGCCCTGTGAGAGTCTCAAGTCTCTCCTGGGGGCGAGGCATGATGCTACGCAGGACGGAGGCTGGTCGCAGCCGGAGGAGCGGCACGGTCTGGCGGCGGCGGTCCTTAGGATCGCCCGCCGCCGGAAAAGCCCGGTACGGGGGGTTTTTGGAAAAATTCCCGTACCCACCACCTTTTGAGGACCGGCGACTCGATCCCTGTGCTCTTCCAACCCCTTCCCTAGTCGATACCCGGTTATCGATAGGCTGCCTCAGGCAGTGTGCCTAGGGTTATCGTAACGGCACACTGCTCGTAAAGGCGACCCCCTAACAACGTAAACCACCGGGGGAGGGTACGGACGGCCACAGCGCGATCAGATAGGTGTTGGAAACAGACGGGAAAAGGACAGGGGACGGGAGAAAATCTGGCTCGGGGGCAGGAGAGCCAGCCGGACACCGTCTGCAGCCTAGTTATTCTCTCTTCTCAGCCCCCGAAGGAGGAGAGAAGACTCGGCTAGGTGGCGAGCTGCGTCGAGAGGAGCGGCTAATACCTCGGGCGGGGTGGAGCACGGATCGGGGCGGGACCGACGACGACCTATGCGAGGGGGGTTTTTCACTTGCCTTTCCCCCCAAGCTCCGGCACGACCGGAGTCGCACGGGAGCCGAGGTCAGGCAGGTTCGCCTCGACCAACTCCAGCTGGACAGCCTTGCTGATCAGCGACCCCGCAGCGGCTGGAGCAGGCCGCGTAACGTGGAGACTAGCGACATTTTATTTTTCATACTGTATCCAAAAAAAAATACGTATAGATCAAAAAAATTATAAATACCTGGATACGGGTATGTTTTAGACGGTATCGCTACTGCCATTGGAGAGGTTGGGATTAGTGGTTCACGGTCTACCTCAGTCTACTAAGTCCTGTATGGCATAGCAAAAGGGGGGGCCCAGAGACGGCAAACCGGTTTTTACTGGTATTGTTGTAAACAATTTCAATTTCAATTTCAATGAGCGTTGCGGAATTTGCCTCGGGAAAAAACAATAACAGTACTAATTAAAGTACTGAAAGGCTAGGTGAGACTGAAAGCTGGGTGGGGCGAACGTGGCGCCGGGCACTTTACACACGCCCTTCTCCTTTTACGTGGGAGATGGTAGGACAGTCGCGGACAACCAGCTCGAAGGCGAAGCGTGGGGTCGGTGGGACGATAAATTACTAGCGTGGCGCCGAGCGCTTTACACACGCTCTACCCTTTTTTACGTGGGAGTAGGTAGGACTAGCGTGGCGCCGAGCGCTTTACACACGCTCTTCTCTAGTGTAACTTGGTGGAGGGCCCATAACCTGTTAGAGTTGGGAACGGATAGTTACACGGAGGTCGTGCCGGCTTGGGTGATTAGAGAAGTGAGAGGAGAGAGATGGCGGCCGGCGAAGGCACCGGCAGGGCCGGCCGACCGCCACTAATAGGGAATAGAGTACCGCTAATAGCATATCACTAAGTACTAGAATGACAAATAGCTACCTTGTACATAAGTACTATGCAACGGGATGCTAGTGCTAACAGAGCCGCGCCCCGAGGCGTCTCCAAAGCGTCCGCTAGAAGCCACTCACGAATTTCGGGTCGCCGTCACTGACTAGCACTCGAGGAAGTCCATGTAAGCGGTAGATTCCATGTAAATATTGGCAGTTTCCTCCGCTCTTACGCTCCTTGTACACGGCAGAAAGTGGGCCATTCGAGTCAGATGGTCTACCACAATCAACACATTGTCAAACCCATTGCTCATTGGCAAGTGTACTTAGTAGTCAAGTCACAGTGTGTGCCACGGTCTGCGTGGAGCATGCAAAGGGTAAAGAGTCGCAGCCATCTATGGTTGAATCTTAGCTATCTGTCGGAGGCATGTACTTAACGGTTTACCGCACTGAGTGCGGTAGTTTGCCGACCGGCCCTAGCGGTACCGGGAATGCGATATTTGGCCCTAGCGTCCGACAAGATATCATAAACCCTTCTTTGTAGACAATGCAACCGCCTCCTCCCGACATCAGCTTGCGGATAGCGCATGGTGAGCGCGCGATAATGGGCGATCGGCGGAAAAACTTTTCGACTAGGCACCCTTGAAAAGACGATGCTACACGACGCGAGCCGGTAGCTACTTGCCCAAAAACCACACGACGGGGCCGTCTACTGTTGGGCTTCGGGTTCTTGGCGGATTTACCCCGAAAGGACGGATTGTGGCCCTGCCGAGGCCGGTCGACCACCTATACAAGTTGGCCGATATTTTGTCAACGGCGGTTGGGCGAGGCCACATAGCCTATCATCGCTGTTGTGTGAGGGGCAAATTAATAAGCTTTTGTCACTCGAGCGAGCCAGGGGCAAGGGCCGGCTCAGCTCCGACGATAGTGTACAGTTCTTTAGCTTCTATGTGTGCCAACGTGACAATTCGTGTACAACGTAATGTGCGAGGCAAAGCACGACCTTGTAGTCACACCGTTAAGACATACAAAAAGCACGTAAGCATGCCTTGCAGGCGTACCGTTTTGATGGCTGGGTGTTCTCTGGGCAAGTATATAGGCTTGGTTGGATGCCTAGGTAGGGCATTGGAAGCATTACAAATACGAGCTTTCCGGAGAACGCCGCGGGGACGTTTAACTGGTAAAGAAGTCGGCTGACCACGCCCGCAACATTGATATTTTGGTAGGAACTGCTTAAAATGAGCAACCTCAAGCAAACACACAGCTTAGTGAATGTTGGACATATTGTTTGAGTATGGCCCGTCAATAGACAGCGATTACAACGATGGTCATTCATGTTGGCATTGGTTACAAGTGGGATGAGTGCGGAAACACACACAAAGATGCGCACCACGTTAAGCTAAGGCGACAAGAGCTTTTGGAGCCTCGTGTGTGAATGTTCTAGGTTTTCAGCCCCCTTTGTGGGTGTCGAAGTTGCAGTCGTCGCCGGTGACGGTCCATTGAGCCGAGCCGAGCGCATGTAATTATGTTCGGTTGTACAATCCGGTCCTGGGGTCCTCCGGTAGCTTCTACCATCGGGGTCTTGTTCTACCCTCATAAAAGTGGTCAACTAAGGGTCCTCACTGCTCATAGACCTCGCTTACGGGTTTGGGCCGAGTAGTTTGCGTTACCACCCGTGTGGAAGTGCTAGTGCCTCTCGCCTAGACGCGCGTCGCCCCCAAAACCCCAATCATGGTGCACGAGCAACACCTTAACCCACGTTCCCGGCTAAACCGTCACCACACCCGTCATCTACGCGTATAGGGGGGTCACCGTTGGGGCGTATACGCTTCCAAAAAGTATGAACATGGTCATGGAAGGACCTTAGGCGGTTCTTCACGGTCGTACCTAGCGAGCAGGTCATGGCGGCATTGGCACTTATTGATGGTAAATTCGCGTTGGCGTACAGCACCGCCACTACTCCGACCAACCCAAGACTTATCTAGGGCACAGTCAGGGGTCTAATGCAAACCTAACCATAATTTCAGGGTCAAAAACGCCCGGGAAGGCGTTTCAAAAATATATTTTATGAAACCGTACTTTCTGCGGTATTTACCGCACTGAGTGCGGTGCTTTTAGATAAAAAGTTAGTAGTAGCTTGTCGACACACGACGCAGCGCTCACAAAAATCCTTCACATCTAAGCGAATTCGTATCCATCATAATCTGTCGAGGGCTTTAGCAAGAGTGCCAACAACTCCTTTGTGACCAAATAACGAACTGTCGTGCAACTCATAGATCAATCTCAGTCGGAGCTCAGAGTTCCGCGGGGTACACAGGCGATCGAGACGCCAAAAGTACCTAGCTTTGGCTTCAACCCGGCCGTCTTTCGCCCACTCACCCTCGTCCCCATAAAACGAGTCTTGGGGCTATCCCTCGCGAATGATGGCTCAACCGCAACGCGTTAGATTCATTGAATTTAATTGCGAGTCGTTAAACAACGGCTCGGACTTCCGTCGTAAATCTGTGTATGACGGAACCTCGCCATCCGAAAACAATAGAACTGTGGCCCGAGGTACGAAGTTCGGTCTTCGACTTCACGGATCGGCGTCGTTAAGGGATCCCTTGCGGTACGCAAGTGCCACCGTGCCCACAAACGGCTGCAAGTCCCGCAGGTAGCGAGCTTACCGCTTATTCCCTCTACGGTTCGGCTGCATGAGCAAATGTCGAGGTGGGTCGCGGTCTGTCACGACAAGGGACTTGGATCAACCTTCAAGGTAACAACTCCAATGCTTTACCGCTTCACATACGGCCTTAGCCTCCAAATCGTACGTATAGTAGGTGTTGCGGCGCTCAACTGGATTTAGCTTTCGCGCCCCGTAAGAGAATGGTTGAAGCCCTCCTCCTTGGTCTTGCAACATGAATGTTGCAATTCCCACTGCCGAAGCATACGTAGCCACGGTGAACATCGCGTCCAAGCCGACTTCCGGAAGGATCATGCATGGCGCGGAAAGGAGCCGTGACTTGAGAATCTCTGGCGCCCACCGGCGGCGGCCCCGGTGGGGGTGCCCTCGCGGGCCCGTCGGCACTCACCCCCACATCCTCGTGGTGGGCGCTAGTAACCCTATAGCCGTACCATGCATGGGACGGTTGGGGGTTAGGCGGGGTGAAATCCGGCGGCTGCGATATGCGGATCAACAACTGTCGGGAAGCCTCAATACGCAAGGCTTTTCAAAATATCATTTGTACACTAGCGTCAAGATCTCTTGCTCGGCTAGTCTGATATTTCTTTTCGAGGCTGGG
This sequence comes from Tetraselmis chui, assembly GCA_026401115.1. Lineage (NCBI taxonomy): Eukaryota > Viridiplantae > Chlorophyta > Chlorodendrophyceae > Chlorodendrales > Chlorodendraceae > Tetraselmis > Tetraselmis chui. The sequence continues at coordinate 134,252 of JAPMLY010000712.1, forward strand.
CACTCCTCACATGCTATCTTGTCCACGGGCGGGGCATTTATCTGCAGTCATTTTTTTGGCGAGGAGGGTAAGGGCGGATCTGAGTTGGCGGCGGGCGTTGGATATGGCGGCTGACAACCGGGAAGCAACGCCAAGGCATGGCGCTCGTTGGCAGTCGACCAACCATGTGAGTATCGAGTCTCCCATGCGGGCGAGGCAAGAAGCTACGCAAGCCGGAGGAGGATCGCAGCCGCAGGAGCGACAAGGTCTAGCGGCGGAGGTCCATTGGACCGACCGCCGCCGGAAAAAGCCGGTACGGAGGCCTTTCAAGTAAATATTTCCGTACCCGACATCTTTTGCGGAGAGGCGATTCGATCCACGAGTTTGTCCGACTCCTCCACAATCGATACCCGGTAATCGACATGTTGCCTAAGGCAGGGTGCCTAGTGCCTCGGGGATATGTGTATGATATGATATATCATACACCGGCCTATATGATTACGCGATTTCATAATCAATACTTTTTCTGTTAATTACCGCCATGTAGAGCCGGTGAATATCTAAAGTAGCGACAGACGCGCCTAAGCTCAATCTCGTATGCATAACTGACTTCGCGGTCGTGAGCGAGCGACCATCCCTATCCTACGGTATGGTATCACCACGCCCGCCTAGCAGTGGAGGCTGGAAGGATAATGGATAAGCGGGGGCGGAGTAGTGGGGCGTGTTTATCCCGTGCGGACCCGCTTCATGTTGCCAAGGGCGACCGGGTCTAGTCGCATGTGGTGCTCGAAAGCAGCCGCGGCTATGGCGGGAGCCGGGCATCGCAAGGGAGTCCCACATTGCACGCAGTAGAAAGACGTCCAATGAAGGACACCCTCGTCGCGGTAGCACCGGAGGCAGCGAGCTTGCTTGCTTCGGCCCTTTGCGGAGCGGCCAAAGTTACCGATGACTTGGACGCGCTCGTCTTGGAGGATCGGTTTCGGTTCGGCCAAAGGTACATATACTATCCTTCCCCGACGTTGGGCCGGCACATGGTGAGCTTGTAGCCCGCTGTAGACCAAAGTCTTACTTCAAATCTCAGCGAAGTCCTTGATAGTTACAATTGAGTAGGGGTGGGAAGCGGAGACGTGAAACTTGATTAGTTTCCAACAGTCGGTAGCACAAATACCGGGTAAGGTAGTCGCTAGTCGGAACGAATAGTCTTGGGTTCCTGTTAAACCGTGCACACACGATCAGTATGGAAGGTAACTAACGCATACGTAGTTACAATCAAAGTCACGCAAAAGGGACAGTCACATATACAATCAACCCGAGGCGTGGTGTCGGGACAACATAAGTGTTAGAGCTGGAGCCTAGCAACAACTCTGTACCGAATCAAACAGATTATCGGTATGTCCGATCTAGACATGTACTAATCATATCTAGAATAGCTTACAATAGCTATCTGCAACTAATAACTATAAGGTATTACTTACAATACTCCCCCCTAAAGGTAGCTACGGGATGAAGCGTTGCATTGGGTCTTGTCCTCCAAGGATTGCACTTCGGTGTCTTTTCAGTCCAAGTCATGGGAGGGGCTTGGTGAATATGCCAGCCACCATCTGGTCAGTGGGGAGGTACCTCAACTTGATGGTTCCCTGCTCCATGTGGTCTTTGAGGAATTGCCACTTCATACCGATGTGCTTGGTCTTCTCGCCGACCAAGGCATTATGGGAGTACGCAATGGCGCTTTGGTTGTCCTCCCAGATGGTGGTGGTTTCGGTGATGGGGGCGTTGAAGATCTCCCCCATAAGTTGCTGGAGGTGGAGTCCCTCTTTGGTGGCATCAGCCGCAGAGTAGTACTCGGCTTCACACGTGGATTGGGCCACACATGTAGGTTGTTTGGACTTGTAACTGATGGGCCCGCGTCCGAGGGTGAAGAGATAGCCCGAACGGGACTTGCGGGTGTTGCTGTCGTTTGCCCAGTTAGCGTCGGCAAAGCCCGTGAGTTGGAGACTGTGGTCCGTGCCCCCTCCCAACGTCAGGCGCATGTCGATGGTGCCATGGAGGTATCGAAGAACCTTCTTCAGAGCCTGCAGGGGGGCGTCTGTCGGGGAGGCTTGGGCGGAGCCGAGGATGCTCAACGCCGTGGAGACATCGGGGCGCGTGCAGACGGCCGCGTACTGGAGACTGCCTAGGAGGCGGGGGTAGACGTCCTTGGCCACGCCGATGAGAGAGGGCGAGGTCATGTGAGCGAGGCCGGCGAGGAAGCCGGAGACCATGGGAAGGGACGGCGGTTTAGAGTCGGTCATGCCGTACTTGGCGAGGATGTCGCGCAGGTACTTGGATTGGTCCAGCGAGATGATGCGTGCCGAGCGATCGCGGGTGATGTGCATGCCGAGTAGTTGGGAGAGGTCGCCGAGGTCCTTGATCTTGAACCTTGCTCCGAGTTGGGCCTTGAACGATGCAAGCCAGGAGTCATCATTGCATGCTGCGGGGACGTCATCGACGTATAGTGCGATCATGGCGAAGACGTGACCGGTGCGAAAGATGTAGATGGACGGGTCGGAAACGCATTGTTGCCACCCATGGTTGACGAGCCATGCACGGAGGAGCATGTTGAACTCGCGGGGGGACTGCTTAAGGCCGTATAGGCAGCGCCTGAGGTGACACACTTTGGATGTGCAATCGCTGAAGCCGAGGGGCTGGCGGATGTACACGTCTTCCTTAATGGGTGCGTAGAGAAACGGAGTGTCGATGTCAAGCTGGCAGAGCTCAAGGTCACGGGCGGCTGCGATGGCCAGGAAGAGACGCAGGCTAGCCATGCGGATGACAGGGGAGAACGTCTTTGTGTAGTCTAGTCCTGCGCGTTGGTTGCACCCTTTGGCGACGAACCACGCTTTGAAGCGGGAGACGTCACCGGCGGTGTCAAACTTGACTTTGTAGATCCACATATTGTTAATGACCATGCGACTCGGGGGAAGGTCAACGAGTTTCCCATGTGCCGTTGTCAATGAGAGAGGAGTATTCCTGCTGCATAGCGGCTTGCCACTGGGGGGGCCTGGGCACTGTCCAAGGCATCCCGGTACGATTTCTGTGAGGTGCTACTTTGGTTAGGCTAAGTTGGCAACATTAGACTAATAGTTGAACCTAATCTCTGGATCTAATTATACAGCGTAGAGAGAATTAGTAAGATTGTCTTAGGAACAGGGTTTCTTACAATCTGGGTGTGGCGTAATTCTATCCTGTACCGGTCTTCTCCTCTACCAGTAAGTCCCCGTCTTAAATATCCTCACCTCAGGTGTTCTAGAAACAGCCTTAGAACCTGTAGCTTGTGCTGTCTGCTAACTAAACCAAACTATTACTAGTGATACAGGTTAACTGAGGTTACCTGTACCGTCTATCTAACCTTATCGCACAAGCTCTTAGAACTATCTTGAAAAGAACTATCTAGAAGAGATACTGCTAGTAACTCTGTACTGTCGAGGGAAAATACGGCGATACAGTTGTACTGCCGTGATGACAATAAAAGAGTCACTGAATATCGCTAAGGTACAGGTACCATTTAGAGGAAATAAATAATGTCAGATACTAGCACTTAGCTAAATGGCTAGGATATGACAATTTCGGTTCCACACACTCCCGGGCGGATAGGAGGGCGACGGCAGTACGCGATGTGTCGGCATGTGTGTGTGGGGGACCATTGATAAGGTCGGAAACGTGAGGGTGCTCGAAGATGTCCTCTTTGGCTTTGCCATGTTCAGGGTTACAGCACGCCGCCACGAGGGTCGGGGGGTAGTCGGATACGTGGGCAACCATTTCGCCGTAGCGTAGGGGATGAGAACGGAGCCAAGCTTGGCGAGGGGCTGCAGGAGGGGTTAGGGGGTCTGGCAATGTGATGTCGATGGGATGGGATTGGGGTGAGGCGCGGCAGTAGCGTCATCCGAAGGGTCGGTGATGACCGAGTCGACGGAAAGCTGTGTACCGAAGCCCGGGGTGTCTTCTTGAAAGACAACATGGACGGAAGTGGTGATGCGGCGTGTTTCCGGGTTGTACACACGGTACCCGGGTGCGTCAGTTGGGTAGCCAACCATGACGCCACGAAACGTTCTTTCACTCAGTTTTCGACGTAGTTTGTCGGGCACCTTGGCGAAGACGGCGCCCCCGAAGACGCGGAACCTGGATGCGTCAGGCATAGACGACGTAAGGAGGGTGAGGGGGATGCCTCCATTGGGTCCGACTGAGCGACTGTACGTGCGGTTGCGGAGGTACACAAGAGTGCTCACAGCGCATGACCACATAGAGTTGGGAACGGCCATATTGTGGAGCATCGCCGACGCATTGTCCCGGATAGTGCGCCAAGGACGTTCGGCTTTGCCGAGCATGTGGTGGGCGTATGGGGCAGAGAACCGGTCCCCGACGCCGAGATGTGCGCACATTTGGCGGGTGACTGCATCTTCAAAGACAGAGTCCGAGACAAATTTTATGACTGGTACGAACGCGCCCGATTGGGAGTGATGACATGTATGCATGTGCTTGATGTCCATGAGGATGGTTTCCAACTCCGAGCACGCATCGTCTTTTGACTTGAGGAACCGCACCCACATGTAATGGGTGTGGTGATCAATGACGAGCAAGCAGTAGCACAGGCCATGTGGGGAGGGGACGTTGATTGGTCCCCATAGGTCATAGGACAGATTGAGGAGGGGACGGGAAGGTTTCGCGCAGGCAGCGGTGTTGCACGGTGCGGCCCTGGCTTTGTGTAACAAGCTCAAATCGCAAGAAACATTTTTACTGAGCTAGCTAACGCATGGCTAGTCGGGACACCTTGTGTGTGTTGGGCCTGCAGGCTTTGCATGTTCAGGTGTCCAAACCGACGGTGCCACAGTACATGGTCACACTAGGCAGCAAGGGCAACACTAGTGGAGGGGTCATGCACTGTCGTTGCGGAGGGGCTTGAGGGGAGCTTTGGCTAGTGGGGGAGGAGGTAGAGTCCGTTTCCGGACGGCTTTAGCACACCTATTTATGTGGGCGTCACAAGAAGACCAGTGTTAGAGTCAGAGGGGAAAATGAATTCACAACCGTTGTGGGTCTGCATTCTGCTGACACTAAACAGTCGGCCGATGCGGTGAGCAGAGCGAGAGGACAAGTCAGGGGTGTACAACGCATGGATAGTGCGGTGAATAAGCCGGCCAGAGGCAAGCGTGACAGAAATCCGTACGGAGCCACTGCCCTTGACGTCAGCACCAACCCCTCCAACGCGCGAGGGAGCGGAGGGGGGTGTGAATCGTACGAAGTCACCTTTAAACGTGGTGAGGTTGATCGAGCAGGCGGAGTCGACTACCCAGAACTGTGAGAGGTTACGTCCAGGGGTGAGGAAAGAGGAGAAGTCTACGGAGCTGAAGGGGACACTCACCTCGGTGTCATCGTATTCATCCGTGCGCTCCTCGAAGGTGGGCACACTTTCCGAGTCATCGGCGGGGACGTCGCTAAGCAGAGCGGCGTGCGCAAAGTGAGAGCCACCAGGGGCGCCGTACTTTTGGGTGATCATCTTGCGCTTCGCGATTGTCCACCGCAAAAGGGCGTCATCCGGGGCAATGCAAGAGGACAAGATGTGGTCAAGACTGCCGCAGGCGCTTCACTTGGTGGGTAGTCCGCGACTACCGCGAGGACCACGTGGAGGGTGGCCTCGACCGCTGTGTGAACCGCGGCCAGCGGCGACAAAGGCGGAGATGGGAGGTGGTGAGATGTTGAGAGCTTTTGTGTCCGGGGCGTCGTCCTCGTCCATATTGTGTGCCAAGTGGAGGATGCTGGCCATCACCTCATTAGCTGACTGCATGTAGTCTGTGCCGAACGCGTTGATGACGCATTGTTAAACATGACCGTGTGGGCCGTTGCTGGAAATACCGCGCAGCATGAGGAGACCGAGGTTGTGAGGGTGGATGGTAGCGGAGCCATCAACCATCTGACATGCCTCGTTGTAGTCATCGAACGTATGCCGCATGTAGTGGACATAGTCACTGAGTGACTATCCATGGCGTTGTCTGACCATCAAGCTGTCCAGCAGAGACAGGGAGCAAGCAAAGGACCGACTGTCGAGACGTTCACACAGTATGTCCCACGCGGCTGCGGCGCAGTCAGGACGTGTCGGGGAGACGCACTTTATCGCCTGGTCAGCGCGCTGGTTCGCGCTGGCTACATGAAGAAGCTGCGTGTAGGCGTAGTGTTGCGCCTGTTCGTCTAACCAGACGCCCGAGTCGCGGATGGCCAGCTGTGGGATGAGGTATGCGGCCTTGATGGAGAGGAAATTATGGAAGTACCTCTTCCACTGCTTGAAGTCCGTGGTCGACCCCATGGTAGGGACCGATATTTTCATGGACCGGTTGAGGGCGTCCTTGTCGAAACCGGTAGCCTCGTGGGCCGCCCGGCCGATGACCACCGGGTCAATGGTGGGGCGACGGCCGCCACGGGTGGTGTGACCACCACGCCGGGTAGGAGGCGAATGCCGGCCAGGGAAGGGAGGAGGTGGTCCGCCAGGGAAGGGAGAGTGGCGAGTTTTCGGCGCCATTTCGACTGAGGACAAAAAAGAAAACACTGAAAAACCGGCATCGGTAAAAACCGCTAGCCGGACTTGTGCCTAACAGTGGTTTCAAAGAGACGGCCTGATGCCCGCCGACCCCTCGGCATGATGCCCCGGGGTGTCTCAAAGCACCTTTTCTGTATCCTCCACCCGATGTGGGGCACAAGTCGGGGCCACGGCCAGTGCAGGTGGAGAGATGCGCTGGCGGCTGAGTCGCTAAATTAATAGAAATATAACAATAAGCTAGGGATGTCGTGCACCATGTGTATGCGTATTCACCCGATAGTGCGCCCCCCCCCCCCCGTCTCCATCTTGGACATGTGTGCACCCTGTCCACACACGGCGAGTGCGTCGGTGTGGGTGGTTGTCTGTCGCCGTCGAGAAGCTGACTTAGGTGGGGTGGAGGTGGGTTTTAGAGCGCAGTTTATACTGGCGATACCGCCGACTACAAGGTGAAAGTACTGTGACTTTATCTTAAAAATTGAAATTGAAATATTGTACTCCAATACCAGTAAAACCGGCTGAAGTCTCTGGGCGCCCCCTTTTGCTATGCTCAACTTGTTGTTGGACTTCTAAGCGTGAGGTAGACCGTGAACCACTAATCCCAACCTCTCCAATGGCAGTAACGATACCGTCTAAAACATACCCGTATCCAGGTATTTATTATTTTCTGATCTACACGTTTTTTTTTTTGGATACAGTATGAAATAAAAGATGTCGCTAGTCTCCACGATACGCGGCCTTCTCCAGCCGTTGCGGGGTCGCTGATCAGCAAGGCTGCTGAGCTTGAGCTGGTCGAGGCGAACCTGCCTGACCTCGGCTCCCGTGCGACTCCGGTCGTGCCGGAGCTTGGGGGGAAAGACAGGTGAAAAACCCCCCTCGCATAGGTCGTCGTCGGTCCCGCCTTGATCCGTGCTCAACCCCGCCCGAGGTATTAGCCGCTCCTCTCGACGCAGCTCTCCACCTAGCCGAGTCTTCTCTCCTCCTTCGGGGGCTGAGAAGAAAAAAGAACTGGGCTGCATACGGTGTCCGGCTGGCTGTCCTGCCCCCGAGCCAGATTTTCTCATGTCCCCTGTCCTTTTCCCGTTTGTTTCCAACACCTATATGATCGCGCTGTGGCCGTCCGTGCCCTCCCCCGGGGGTTTACGTTGTTAGGGGGCCGCCTTTACGAGCAGTGTGCCGTTACGATAACCCTAGGCACACTGCCTGAGGCAGCCTGTCGATAACCGGGTACCGACTAGGGAAGAGGTTGGAAGAACACATGGATCGAGTCGCCGGTCCTCAAAAGATGGTGGGTACGGGAATTTTTCCAAAAACCCCCCGTACCGGGCTTTTCCGGCGGCGGGCGATCCTAGGGACCGCCGCCGCCAGACGGTGTCGCTCCTCCGGCTGCGACCATCCTCCGTCCTGCGCAGCAACATGCCTCGCCCCCATGGGAGACCTAAGGCTATCGCAGGGCTGGCGGCTGCTAGCGAGCGCCGTCCCTAGCGTTGCTTCCCAGCTGTCCGCCGCCAGCTCCAACACCCTCGTCCCTCCGCTGATCCGTCCGTACCCCTCTTCGCCAAAAAATATTTCGCAGACGCCGCCCCCGCCCCATCGTCGGGAGAGTATCTGCGAGTATTTAGTCGCGGAAAAGACATATCGGACTGGCCGAGCGGGAGATCCTTGTGCCGGAGTACGGATATTATGTTTTTCCAAAACCCTCCGTACATGGCTTCCCGACAGCTGCTGATACCGCGGATCGCAGCTGTCGGTACCTCGTTTAGCCCCCTACCGTGCCAGGCCTGGCACGGCTATGGGGTTACCAGCGCCCACCGCGTGGAGGTAGAGGTAGGTGCCGACGGGCCTGCGAGCGCACCCCCCTCCGGGGCCGCCGCCGCTGCGCCGCCGGCGGGCGCCATGACTTTATCTAAACTTGCCTTCAGCGGGAGAGTTGGCGATCGCAACTCGCCGAACCGGGTTGTCGCGCGTGAGTGACGTGAGGCGGGGGCCCATAACTTGTTAAACCGTGCACACACGATCAGTATGGAAGGTAACTAACGCATACGTAGTTACAGTCACATTCACGGAAAAGGGACAATCACAGAGACAACCAGCCCGAGGCGTGGTGTCGGGACAACAGAAGTGTTAGACCTATAGCCTAGCGACAGCTATGTACCGAATCAAACAGGTTATCGGTATGTCCGATCTATACATGTACTAATTACATATAGAATAGCTTACAATAGCTATCTGCAACTAATAACTATAAGGTATTAATTACAACAGTTTCAACTGTATGGTGAATTTGCTAGGTCAGCTATGGCTGTGCATACTCTACATGTAAGCACTAGAGAAACGCGAGCATACCCTTTGAAAAGTCATCTAATTGATCGCACTGACTTGCAGCAACCGCGACCACGCGCGATACAAACGTCGCTGATGAAGTTTGCCGCTCGGATTATGACATAACAGCTGTGCTTATTGCCGGGAAACAACAATGACAATAATGATTAACATTTTCGTAACTATGATTACAGCCTTCACTGACACACTCTCTCACACACACACACACACACACACACACACACACACACACACATACACACACACACACACACACGCGCACACACACACACATACACAAATATACACAAACACATACACACACACACACACACACACAAATACACAATGACACACACTCATTGGCACACACACTGGCGTGCGCGCGCGCACACACACACACATGCACACACACACACACACATACATACACATTACACACTGACACACACCTACACACACACACACACACACACACACACACACACACACACGGTGTGTCAAACTGTATGTGTGCCCAATCTACCTTCGGTGCAAGTACTAAAACATACCCATTTCGTGAGTTAAGAGGTTTAGCATATCATGGGGTAAGATGATAAAGTGATGGCAGACCTTGAGCAAGTGATGCAATTTCGATGCTACATTCACCTCATGGCTTACCAACTCGCACCTAACAAACGCCCCCGCACAAATTAATGACCGACTCAGACGCGCGGTGCGGTTGACACGATCGCTGACCTCGCCCATGGCTTCACACAGAAATGACAAGAAGGAGAAACCCACGATGCTCGCTGATATGAAATCCACTAGCATCCTCGGTATTGGGTTCATTGTCCTTGGTTGACGTAATGTGAAGGGGTCGCCATGTACGGGTGGGACCCACACGGCGTCCTCGACGGTATCGTCGGGGAGAGCGGGCTCGCCATCGTCGTCGGACGAGTCGGCCTCCATATCGAGGGCTTCGCTGGTGTTGCTGGGAATCTCCCTCGCCTCGGTAGGTGGCGATATGTCGCTGGAGCCGGAGTTAGCGGAGGAGCCTCACGACATAAGGTCGATAGGTAGTGTGGGTTCGATAGTCGGCGTACCGGTATCACTCACCACCGACCCTGTAATAGTTGGTACTAGTAACGCACTCTATGTAATTGCACCGGGAATTTGCACCGTTGGCCGGGGAGGTTGAAAAGGCATTCGCACTGCAACGCGTTGTGCGTTGATGGTTTGTGTTGGTGCTGGGGTTAAACGGCCTGCGTTGTCAGGTTCGACGCGTAGAGGGGGAGCCGACTCGTGTTTCGGCGGCACGCCATCCCAAATCACCACCCAAATTACTTCACCGATAGACTCGCCGACTACCCCGTAGGTTCGGTCACGGTGCTGTCGTTGTGCACCATCTTTTAGGGGCTGAAGGGGGGCTCTACGGGCGGAGACGCGAGCTCCATTCGTTACGGTCTTCCTCATGGTGGTGGTGGTGGTGGGTCGCCGACAAGCGATCTCGGCAAATTGCGCGTTTGAACCGCTTCCGCACCACCCTAGGTTTTGAGTCAACGGAGTTAAGCAGAGAACATCCTTAGGTACACGCTGCCAAAATTTGACAAAGTATTAAATATTCCTCGTGTGGGGCTTACCCGTTTTTTACGATACTTTGGTGCACGATTAGTCATACAAATGTAGTACTTATCATGCACATATCCCCGAGGCACTAGGGTTATCGCAACGGCATTTTGCTTGCAAAGGCGGCCCCTTGACAACGTAAACCACGGCGGAGGGTTCGGACGGATTCCGCACGATCGGAAGGGTGTTGGAAACAGGCGGAGACGGACCGGGGACATGAGAAAATATGGCTCGGAGGCAAGAACGCCAATCAAACACCGTTTGCCGCTATGGACTCCCTTTCTCCCTATTGAAGGTTGGAGCGTAGAAAGGATGGTTACAGTGCTTTGAGCTCCATTCTTATATCCGCTAGAACCACACATACTAAAATAAATAATATTGCGGTTATCTCCAAAAACGCTTCTTGGACCGTTAGATCTATTATCCAACGGTCACAATTCAATCTAGCGTCAAATAGCTACTATATCGCTTTTAATACCGATTTCTTCAGTACAGTGATGTAGCGACATACAACTGCTCTCGACACTCCCCCTCGCTACTCACTACCACTTCCCATGATTGCTTTGGTGAGTTGCCCATGCTTGTCCGCAGCGAGAGGCTTGGTTAGTGCATCCGCGAGCATCACCTCTGTCGGACAATACTTCACCACAATCTCGCCGCTCTCCTGCTTCTCACGACAGAAGTGCATCTTCACGTCGATGTGCTTGCTGCACCCCGTCGTCATGGTGTTTTTGCAAAGGGCGATGCAGCTCTGGTTGCCCTCGTGCAAAATAGTCCCGGATGCCTGAGGTTGTCCCATCTGCTCCAAGAGTTGCCTCAGAAATAGGGCCTCATGTGCTGCTGCTGTGAGCGCCATGTACTCCGCCTCCGCAGTGGACAATGCCACCGTCTGTTGGCATTGGCTCTTCCAGCTGATTGCCGCACCGTTGAGCATGAACACAAAACCAGTTCGAGAGCGTCGGCCATCAGAATCGCCTGCGTAGTCTGCATCGGCATAGCCCTCCAAGGCTACCGACACTCGCCCACCACCGTACACCAGTTTGCGATCCGATGTCCCTTTCAGGTATCGCAGCACCCTCTTGCCCTGCTCCCAGTGCACCATTGACGCTTTCGCAATGTGTCGGCTCAGGTAGCTGACTGCAATGGTGATGTCTGGCCTGGTGCTCGCCGAGGCATATAGGAGACTGCCAATCAAACTCTGGTATGGTAGTGACGCAGCTGAGCCACTGTCGTCTGTGCGCTCTGCCATAGAGCCAAGTGCCATTGGTGTGCTCACGGGTTTAGCGTCCAACATGTTGAACCTCTCCAGCATGTCTAAGATGTATTGACGCTGACCCAACTTAACCACTCGCGCAGCACGATCACGCTCCACCGTCATTCCCAGAAGCCATGCAACTGGTCCCAAGTCATGCACACTGAACCTTTGACCAAATGCCCGCTTAAAGCTGACGATGAAGGTTCCACCAGGACCGGCCAAGATGCAGTCGTCAACGTACAAGGCCAAGATGTAGAGACGCGTGCCGCTGCCATGGACGAAGGTGCAGGGGTCTACCTTGGACTGGCGGAAACCGTACTCCACGAGCCAAGTGGTGATGGTCTTGTTCCAATAGCGTGGGGCTTGCTTCAAGCCATACAGTGCTCTCATAAGCAGACAGACTTGCTCTTGGCCGTTCTCATCCGTCGGCCTCATGTAACCCTCAGGCTGTCGCATGTAGATGGTCTCAGAGAGGTCAGCCTCTAGAAAGGCGGTATTGACATCGAGTTGTTCCATCTCCCAGTCATAGTGTGCAGCGAGAGCCATAATGACCCGGAGCGCAGCAACTTTTACAGTCGGAGCAAAAGTCTCGTCGTAGTCAACGCCATGCTCTTGGGTGAAGCCCCGCGCCACAAGCCTGGCCTTATATCTAGCAATGCTGCCATCAGGGTTGCGTTTGAGCTTGAACACCCACTTAGAGTCCACCAACTTACGACCCGCAGGTCGAGGAACCAGCTTCCAGGTCTTTCGAGTCATCAATGACTCATACTCGCTGTCAATAGCCGCTTACCAGTGCTTGGCATCCGGACTGCGCAGAGCTTGCTTATATGATGTTGGCTCGAGAGGCTGGTGAGGCTTTGCCATGTTGGCGGCAACATCATCACCACGACTGTTGGCCATCCACCACTGCCCCGGAGGTCGAGAGTGCCGGGTGCTGCGCCTCGGAGCAACGCCATCGCCAGGAACAAGCTCCCCCGGCTCCTGACTCCCGCCCTCTTGGTCACCAGGCACAGTATCATGCTCCCCATGCTCTTGACTCCCGCTCTCTGTGTCGTCTGGTTCAACAACGTCTTCGTATGTATCCACGTGCTCCCCCGAATTCTGAAACCGAGAAGAAGTAATGAACGACGAGAGTTCGTCATCATCCGGCGCTGGCTTCGAGACAGCCGACGACTCCTCCCCCATGCTGACGGACCTAGTGAATTTCGACTCATCAAACACCACATTCCGACTGCGCTCCACACGACGTGTGCGAGGGTTATACACCAACCACACTAGGGAGTCCGGCGCATAGCCCACGAAGATGACCTTCCACGCCCGGTCATCAAGTTTTCGACGGCGGGACTTGTCAACATGGACATACGCCGGGCAGCCGAAGACGCGGAGGTGGCTTAGGTCAGCAGAACGACCAGTGACCAGCTCGAAGGGCACTCCACCAGCAGCCTCACAGAAAACACGATTGCGGACGTACACCGCAGCGTTCATGGCTAGACTCCAAAAAGAACGATCAAGGCCCGCTGTGTGAAGCATGGACTTGGCAGCCGGCACCAAAGTCCCCCACTGTCGCTCCATGCGACCGTGTTGCCAGTGCGAGTACGGAGCAGAAAAGTCGTGCGACACGCCGTGGTCATCAAGCACAGCCATAAATTCGCGACCCATGAAGACGGAGTCGTTGTCAAGGCGCACGTGCTCAATCTTGTGACCCAAAGCCCGGACAGTAGCCAGAAACCGCCGAAACGACTGCGGAGCCTCATCCTTCGTTCTCAGCACGTCATGCAGGACGAAGCGAGACTTGAAGTCCGTAACGGCGAGGCTGTAGTAGCAGCCACCCAAAGAAGCCACGCCCATAGGACCGCAGAAGTCTACGCCGACCTTCTGAAAGACACGGTCACAGTCCGCACACGGCGCACGCGAGATACGCGCCACACGAGACTTGCACAAGGCGCATGTCTCACAGAAGCAAAGGCGGTCCGACTTACTGACCTGCACACCGGAGGTACAAGATTGCACAAGTCGATCCATACATGACTCCCCCAAATGACCAAGACGCAGATGCCACAGAAATTTGGAGGGTCGCGCCATCGCCGGCGAGGCAGAGACAGACGGAACAACCGAAGTAGGGAGCCAAACAAGACCATGGGCACGATGAAGGGGAATAGTGACACCACCACCATGCTGCGCATGGGCGCAAAGTACGTCGCACGGGTCCTCGAAGACAATGCGATGCCCACGTTGCCGCGCCTGGGAGACACTAAACAGACGCTGATGGCTGGACGATGCTCGAGCCGCCAGATCCGGTACATAGAAGACATCGTGCAGCGTGATCGGGACAGCGTCGCTGTCCTTGGAGCGCAGCGTGACACGGACGCTCCCCACACCTTTGGCATAGGCACTGATACCTTTCACCCAAACCGGAGAAATCGGGCGATAGGCCTGGAAATCTCTCAAGACGCTAGTCATGTGATGGCTAGCGCCGCTGTCAACGAGCCACAGCCCAGGCTCCACATCGTGCAGGTACGGAGGCACCTTGACAGTGGCCGCCAGAAAGCCATCACTATCAGGAATCGAGGCTGGCATGTTAGCGGGGAAAGCAACATACCCGCCGAACGGTGTTGCATCGGCAGTGTTCACCCGGGGTGGCCGTTTCACCCGACAGTCCTGACGCCGGTGGCCGCGTTGACCGCACGTAAAGCAAGTACCCTTGAAAGCTGGACGCCCTCCGTTGCCTCTGGTACTGCTAGCTCTGCTCTCTCCGTGGACACCCTTCAGGGACGCCACCTCTCGCTGCAAGTCTTGCAGCATGGTCCGCAGGTTGTCATCATCAGACACTGCAGGGAAAGCAGTCTTTCCGGGCTCCGACTCCTGCGCCTCTGCCAAGCGACGTTCGATGCGCACCCCAGTGGTAGCGAGAAGATTATCAACGAAGTCCAGTATCAAACTCGAGTCGCGCTCATTCAGAGCATCTCTCATGGTAGAATACTCAGGCCGCAGGCCCCTGACGACATTCATGACGATACGCCGATCCGGGACCACCTCGTCGACTCGAGCAAGCTGCGCCTGAACGTCGAGAAGACGAGTGAAGAAGTCCACACAAGTTTCCTCTTGACGTTGCTTCTCGTCCAGAGCATCTAGTAGATCCCCGCGCCGGTGAATGCCGTCGTGCTCGAATCGACGCATCAAAGCTTGCCAAGCATGAAAGCCAGCTGCCTTGCTCTTCCGATCGACCTTCGGGATGATGTGCAACGTAGTCTCGGGTAAAGCTAACACCAACAAGCTGTAGAGCTTCTTCTGCTGAGCAGCATCGTCCTCGCCTTCGGAATCCAGAGCAGCGTCACAGCCCACCGCATCCACGAATGCTGTGAACCGGGTTCGGAACAAGGGAAAGTCCGCGGCTTTGCCGGAAAAAACAGGGACTTTCACACTCTCAGCCATGGAGCGAGACGCCAGCAGACTACAACGAACTGGGGGTCAAAAGATCAACAGAAATAATGAATTCTCGTCCCACCAACCTCACTTGGCTCAACCTCCCCAACACAAGGAAACAGACGGCACAGTAGAAGCCGGCTCGAGCTTGGCGCGTGCGTCGAAAGGAGATGAACAAGGTTCCGGTACAGCAAGATCAAGTGAAGACGACCCAATTACCCCCAAACAGGTATCAAGTAACAAGAAGAACAGTCTCCACGAGCTCGACAAGTCTCCGACAACAGACGAATAAGGTTCCGACACGTCCCGACCACACGCATGTGTGCCAAGCACCACAACGCAGGTAACGGGTAACACGGCAACACTCGTCACGCGCTCAACAAGAACGTCGACAGCTGATACAGCACGTTCCGACACGTATCGACGAAGCGTAAGTGGTCTAGGCAACCACCACGCAAGTAACATGCGACGCGGTAACAGTCGCCAAGAGCTCGACAGGTCGGTTGACAACGGATAATCAGGTCCCGATACGTCGCAAACAAGCTCACGCAGTCCAACGACGACCACGAAAATAACAAGGGATATGGAACAGTCCCCACAACTCGATAGATTCGCCGATAGCGGGAAAAAATCAGGTTCCGACACGCCGCGAACGAGGTCAGGCGATCCAAAACATCACCACAAAGCACAACAGGCGACACGGAAAAATCCCAGCAATCTTGTCAAGTACGTCGACAGCAAGTCGACCCAGTGGTAACGCTAGCGACAGGATAGACGAAATTATACTGTCCACACGCTCGTTCACACTTCCGCAGACCAACGGTATCACCAACGATATCAGGCAACACACGTCGCAGCAACCCAAGCTGTACTCACCACCAGAATATGGAGGCCACAGCTTCCGTATAACAGTACGGAATCGATCCTTCAGCCCAGCTCCAACACACAAATTGAAGTCGAAGCGCCGACAAACTTGTAATCCAGTAGCTCCTCGTTGACAAACTTCCCGACTTGGTAGTAGTAGAAGAAGCACTGCTGACGTAGCAGAAGTACTACTATAGAAATGTAGTACAAGTACTGCTGTAGTGCTGCTGTAGTAGTAGAAGTGGAAGTAGAAGTACTGCTGACTCAGCAGGGGTTACGAGGTGCGTGGGAGTACTGGGGAGGGCCCATAACCTATTGAAGGTTGGAGCGTAGAAAGGATGGTTACAATGCTTTGAGCTCCATTCTTATATCCGCTAGAACCACACATACTAAAATAAATAATATTGCGGTTATCGCCAAAAACGCTTCTTGGACCGTTAGATCTATTATCCAACGGTCACAATTCAATCTAGCGTCAAATAGCTACTATATCGCTTTTAATACCGATTTCTTCAGTACAATGATGTAGCGACATACAACTGCTCTCGACACTCCCCCTCGCTACTCACTACCACTTCCCATGATTGCTTTGGTGAGTTGCCCATGCTTGTCCGCAGCGAGAGGCTTGGTTAGTGCATCCGCGAGCATCACCTCTGTCGGACAATACTCCCCAGCCTCCGGAGGGGAAGGGAATTTTAGGCTAAGAGGCGAGCTGCGACGGGAGGAGCAGCGATTATCTCGGATGGGGGAGCGCGTGGAGTTGGACGGAACCGTGGACGACCTTTGCGAGGGTTTCTTCGCCTGCCTTTCCCCCGCATCTCCTGCACGACCGGAGTCGCACATTAACATAGGTCGAGTAGGCCCGTCGCGACGAGCGCTTGCGGGTCAGCTTGGCTCATTAGTGCCTTCGAAGCAGTTGGAGCAAGCCGCGCATCGTAGAGAATAGCGACAAAACTTTTTCCATACTAGTATATTGCTACCGTTGACGGGCATGAAGTTGACGGTGTTGTTATTGCCATTGGAGAGGTTGGGATTAGTGATTCACTGCGTACTAAACCCATTCTAGCATCGCAAAAGACCTACACTAGGTTCGACAAGGGGCGCCCAAAGACAGCAACCGTGAACTCAGTACTCTTATTAACAATTTTCAATTTGAGAATCTCGAAGGCTTCCAAATTGGCACGCGTCATCGTAACCTCTTGTGGTCGGGCTTTCCGCAGTAAGTCGGTCAATAAACCCGTAAGGCCGTTGAATTGACGGATTAACTTGGCGTAGAAGATGCATAATCATACAAAACTGCTAACCTCCTTATGCGTTGTAGGCAATGGCCAATATGCAACGGCCTCGACTTTTTTTTGTCGAATTGTTTTTAACCAACAGACACAGTGTAGCCCAAGTACTCCATCTCCTTAAATCCGAAGAAGCATTTCATCTTAAGATGCAATTTCAAGCCCTCATATTTGAAACGTTGTACCACAAGACGCAGGTGCTCAAGGTGTTCCTCCATGGTTTGACTCTAGACATAAACGTCGTTGAGGTAGATTGTAACGAACTTGTGTACGAAGTCGCGCAGGGTGAAATTCATTCCACTGAAATGTAGCTAGAGCAATGCAAAGTCCGAACTTCATGGCGTCCCACCCCATCAGACCATCAAGCGTATAAACGCTGTCTTGTGGGCGTCGTTCTCACGCACTCGAACTTGCCATAAGTCATACGCTAGGTCGAGGTGGGTGGAAAGCTTAGCGTCCTTCAGCTCATCGAAGGTGTCGTCCACACGCAGAAGTGGATAGGCGTCCTTACGCGTAACCTCCTTAAGAGCATGATAGTTTATACAAAGTCAAAGCGAGCCATAAGCTTTACGCACAAAAAGAGTTGGCGATCCAAACTCATTGTGATTGGGACGAACTAAACCAGCCTCCACTACTTCTTTGAGCTGTCGGTTAAGCTCAGCGCGCTCCTAGACACTACTCTTGAGCCTCCCTCTTGGCTTTAGATACGTGGCAAGTGCCTCTGACATGCACTCCAATGTGCCGCAGCCGTTGCCCACGGTATGGCTAGGCTCGCATCATTATTGGCATGTTCACTCGGTTGAGGACCACCTCCTTCTTGAGCGCTTTCGGGCAAATATATTTCATATGACACGCCATAATATGCATGTAGACTCTCACATGAGAGTCAGCGGTCACCTCCAAATAATACAACTATGAAATGGGCGCTTGGATTGACGAGCTCATGCCCATGCGCTTTCCATATCCGCATATTCGGTGTCGTCGCATCCTCTGGTGAAAGCATCGTTGAAGAGGAAGAACGCCTCCCAAATTGCCACTGCCTCCGCGAAGACATTCTCATTGAACTCGCCCATACAATGCAAGGGCTGGGGCTTGCTCGAGGTCATGCCCTCCGTCGATGGGGTTTCACTGGCCGCAGTGATAGTGGAAGCATAGCAATCTGCAATGAATATTCGATCAGCAAATCATACACACACACACACACACACACACACACACACACACACACACACACACACACACACACACACACACACGCAAGCAAACATGTAACCCGCAATTGAGTGATATTGAAACGCACCATGAGCATGGCAAACATAGTCATACTCCAAGACTTCGTGCGCTATCTCTGTTATTTTCTGAATCGTTCGCATACACTGTCCACAAAGGTACCCTAAGCTGACTTGGTTCTCAATAGGTGCCCCTTTCTTACCTTGCACGGGTACTTTGATGAGCACCTACATAGCCCTAGCCATCCGTTGAGCAGCTTGAGGTCTTCACCCATACATGACTGCACATAGTGGTGGCTCCCGTTCACGGTAAGACCTTTAGCGACCATGTTCTGCATTGTCACTTGAACTATTGGGAAGCTCCGCATTATGAAATCGCAGCAATCATCACAAAGGTAGAAGGAGCATGGCATATTGTTTTCAACTGAATATACTAGAAAACCCTCAGTTCCCTCCACACCTACTACTGAGCTGTCGGCATGTACAATCTGTGCACATCATTGTTCACGTAAAATATGTTTTCACTATAAGACATTGATTCGTAATTTGACGATTCACATAGCATCAGTGATACGTAAAGAAATCACCTTCAGCACCACCACAGTCCCTTTTATTGCAGTGGAGTTGAAGATTTCGGCAGCATCGGCAGTCACATGCACTCGCAATTCCTCGCCATGCTTAATCAGGCCTTCCTTCAACAGCCTCCATGCACGTTGTTGCAACACCAATGACAGGTCCAATGTTGTGGACACAAAGTCTACGGATGATTGCAACCCTGAAGCGTTCGAATCCTGCTCTTGGGTTTCGAACAATGTAGTTACGACTTGCCACTTGCACATATGAGCCCCTCTTGGCAATACCAATCTCAACATCTCATCCATCTCCTCATCCCATATGTGCGTTGTCAGGCTGATTAAACGTTGATGTGCATCATGTGATAGCCTCAGATCGGTGTAGACGTGCAACTTATTCTTCTTCCACATGTCTCTAATTGCATGCATTACATGCCTCTATTGATTCGAACACGTGCTGAAACTGTTTGGATTGCAAAACATCAGCAAGCAGATCTGGGCAGCTCGCTAGCAAAGCAGCCAAAATGAAATCGTGTGTGTGTGTGTGTGTGTGTGTGTGTGTGTGTGTGTGTGTGTGTGTGTGTGTGTGTGTGTGTGTGTGTGTGTGTGTGTGTGTGCGTGTGTGTGTGTGTGTGTGTCGCACGAACATCAGAGAGCTGTCATGCCAAGTCCCCCGCCTCACGCAACTGCTCGCCGCGTCGGTGTTCTCTCTCCCCACTGCGATCACCCGTCTCCTCCTCGCCGTCCCCGAATAGAAGTCGCCAACTGTCGTCGTTATCAGCAACCACACTCAGAAAAAATCTATATTTGATAAGCTTTGCGCTCGATGCACGTCTGCAATGTCGCGCGTTAATCGGTATCTCGAAGCTTGTACGACAGCCCGTTGGGTCTTTTCCGCTGATGATGCGACCGGCGGTGAGGCTCTGCCTCGGCGTCGTCACTAATGCCGTTGTCATCCACGTCGCTCCTACTCCCATTCTTATTGGCAATATTTCCCGCTGCGTCTTCTCGATCGGCGCCATTCTTCGCCAGTATTTTGCGTTTCAGCCGCGCTAGCTAGTTCTTGCTGAATCTTTCGCGCCAATCATATGTTGCCTTTTCGAGGTCCGATACTTGCGACCGCGTGTCTTTATCGCCGTCCCTATGACTGTCGGCCTTCGCCCTGCGGTATCTCTCCGCCTGAATTAATTATCTTTCGGCGGAGCTCGCGGGCGCGTTACTTCAGATTCTGCGTAGTTGTCGTTTGACGGATTCTTGCGCGGGCAGTGTCAGTGCGGGATGGCGATTCACTACTATTATTACTGAATACGCTGCCGCCTAGTCGCTGTGCCACTCCGACACTCTGGGGGCTACCTACATGCGAGACTTTTGCACCCACGGTATGCT
The DNA here is from genome assembly GCA_026401115.1 of Tetraselmis chui. Classification (NCBI taxonomy): domain Eukaryota; kingdom Viridiplantae; phylum Chlorophyta; class Chlorodendrophyceae; order Chlorodendrales; family Chlorodendraceae; genus Tetraselmis; species Tetraselmis chui. The sequence continues at coordinate 154,741 of JAPMLY010000712.1, forward strand.
CCCTCGCCCGCCGTCTTATTCCCGCTCGTTGCTTCTTGGACTGAAAAGGCATGTTGCTTGCGGGTTTCGGCGACTTGTTGTTGAGAAGTGGTAGGTTTCACCGCCGGTAAGTCGGCATGCCGCAAAATACGGAAACCATCGCTAGCCCGATTCGGCCGCATATCAAGCACCACATGCGACGAGTATGGCCATCACAAGGGTGCACGCAGTCCGTACGGCCTAGACAAGGTCTAAGCTAGACGTGGTGAGGTTTGTGAGGCGTTCGGAGGTGTCAAACGCAACGTTCGGTTTGGAACGCGTGTGCGTAAGTTAACATGTCTGAAAATGCCCGTTTCTACGTTGTGCAATGGTGTTGTGTGGACGCTTTTTAGTAATCTTGTCGTGTGCACAAGGGTTGTCAGCCGGGGTAGGTACAGTTCTTGCTTGGCCTAGGTGACGTAAACTAGTAACGAGTTTATTCAGCAAATTTTGCATCTCCACGAACGGCATCTTGTAACCTATGTGTTGTGAGCGGTGGGACTTGGCATGAGTCTCAAATTGAAGTTTAGTCACTGATGAACCGTACGCACTGAGAATTGCCCGTAAGAGGCTGTCGAGACCTCCGTAGTAAGAAGTCACTGAACTGCGCAGTGTACTCCACGTTGCTTATCAAACCTTGAGACACGTCGATCAGCGACTTGATTGCGTCGTCTCGAATGTCGGGAAGTAGGGACATCTTGCGAATCTCTGAGACCGAAGTTTCAAGAGTGTCACATAACAAGCCCTGCGTCTTGTGGTTGAGCCTCCACATGTTCCGAGGTCCAAAGAATTGAGCCGAAACCCACATGACGGCGTTGAATGAATCTTGATAAATGCCAGATCAAGCATAGCGAAACGTTGTGGTTGAGTCTCGCGAGCCAATCCTCAAGCTATTGTGCGTCTCAACCAATATGTAGTGGCGATTGAATTGGCGCTTTACGTTGCGTCTCAAGTAAAGTTACAGTCAATCCAACAAAGTTCGCTATTCGAGGTGTAATTCGCATGCGTAAGTTCGTCAACGTTTCACCACTCATTGGTTGATGTAGCCACGAATCTCCATATCCACACCGGACAAAAGTCGACGGCAATAATAAAACGAGGCACAAGGAAGAGTTCCTTCGGTACCGAGGTGTCTCGATGAAGGTTGATATGTCGAGAACTTACCGATGATCGAAAAGTATTCCATTGAGCATGGACTGGATCCGGATCCTACGGCTCCGCGAATCCCCGAGACTACTCGGGTTCGGACTCGGTCTCGTGGGTCCGGACCCTAGAATCACAGGCAATCGCGGGATCCGGACCCTAGAATCACAGGTAATCGCTAGATCCGAACCCTAGGTTCGGTAGGTAATCGCGGGATCCGAACCCTAGAATCGCAGGTAATCGTTGGATCCGGTACCAGTTATTGTAAGTAATCGTTGGATCCGGTACCAGTTATTGTAAGTAATGGTAGGATCCGGACCAGTTATTGTAAGTAATCGTTGGATCCGGTATTCATCGTACTTTAATGGATCCGCGGTAATCGCGAGTACCTCATCCTCGCAAAACGATGTGGAATCGCGATACCCAATCAGTACTTACGATTCCGAGTATCTCACGATTCTGTGGTGGCTCGAAGTGACACGCTATTTTTTTGGGAGGTATTTGGCAATGCAAATCTGCTGAGGTGTATGTCTATGATTGGTTCAATAGCCCCGATTGTTGTCATTCCGCAGCCTTGAATCGATTGTAGCCCACCCAAGGGCCCGTCCACATCCAGCTCCTATCATAGTTAGCAACAATGGCGGGGCAAGCGGGAAGTAGTAGACCGTCTAGATCAGGGAAGAGCTTGTCATCGACGGCTATCCAACGTACAGAAGAGGAGCTTGTTGGGAATTCAGATAGGGTGTTCAAGATACCTCAGTCAAAATCTATTGTATGGGATCCAAGCATGAGCATGCGCATAGAACTAGTAGAGATGTAAAAATTGAATTTGCAGTACAAATTTCCCCCAAAATGCGCAATTTGTATCAATTTGCATGAGTACTTCGAGTACTTGTTGGAATCGCGAACCCAACGAATCCAACGGAACCAAAATTCTATAAGTACTCATGTACTCGGTTCCGGAACCGAAAACACGGGTACTCGCTGGATCCGAACCCTATAATCACAGGTAATCGCTGGATCCGAACCCTAGAATCACAGGTAATCGCGGGATCCGGACCCTAGAATCACAGGTAATCGCGGGGTCCGAACCCTAGAATCACAGGTAATCGCGGGATCCGAACCCTAGAATCACAAGTAATCGCGGGATCCGGATCCATTTTTAGAGGTACTCACTAGTTCCGGATCCAAAAAAATCAAGTACTCATGGATCCGAACCCAACAAAAAAATGGCGGATCATGTCCCTGCCATTGAGCCATGAAGCCAAAAAATAACATTTCGTACTTCGGGTGAGTAGCTTTAACAATGCCAATAACCGAAGGCGTAAGAATTAAACCCTCCATCGCAATCGAAGCCGGGACGACGTAAGGACCAGCATGTTGCACAAATGACTAAGAGGGTACAACGTGCTACAACTTGTTCGACCTTAATCGGCGTGCGAAGGTTAATGGTCACGTAAGGCACATGAACGGAAGCATGGTACACGTGGGCATGCTGCGTCTTGCTGTCGGGCAACGGTACGCGGACATGTTTACCTCGTAACATAATCAAATCGTCGACAATCAATGTCATCCCGGTGTCTTCGAACAGTTCGAGATCGGCAGCGTGGACAGAATTCTTTTTAGTAAGGAAGACATTAACGGCAGAAAACCAAACTTTACCGGACTTAGGCTCTTGATGCATGACAAGCTTGATGTTACTCGCATTGGGACTTCCGACATGCAGTACGACCACCACGTAATTACTAGAATTGATGCCATGTTGCGGGGCTAAGGGTTCGAGACGAAGTTGAGAGTATAAAGATCGAGAATCATTATTGATTCAAACTAAAAGATCGATAATCTTGATTATTTTGTGTAGAATTACCTAGAATCGACCTAATATTGTATCAATAATCGCATCACTATAATGCGCATTTTCATTCACGTAAAGATTGATACACATGATAATTGAGTCCCTACTAAAAAACGTATCCTACCGTCACTAAAGACTGTAAAAAGATCCAAAGTACTACTAAAGTACTACTGACACAAAAAATTATATAGGGGATGGGTCGGTAGCTCGGATGAGCAACGCCGACCGTCTTCGCTCCGGGCCTGGCCTCCCTATGAGCGATAGACTGGTGACCACAGGGCCCGTCGGACGACGGGCACCGATCACCTCTCCCCACCCGAGCCTAGCTCACCCAGGTCAGTGGATCCGAAGGCACATCAGACGGTACACACTCCAAGGCGCAGCTTTCACCAATTTGAATTCGGTTCACATACCGAAATCTGCGCCGCCCACTTCACAACCACTCCGAGTACTCCGTCAAATACTACGACACACGTCCGCACCCACTAGATTACAAAAACCACCCTCTCACGGAGCCGGCGCACTCTCACGCGCCCCTCCGAGCGTCCGGACGTTCCCATCAGACGCCCGCGAAGAACAAACCCAGGTCCCATCAGACTTGGTCGTGTGCCGCCAACACACGCTGACCACCTCCAACCCTCTCTCTCCCCACTCCATATCCACCACACACACACACACCGACACCCACCTGACGACCACTATGTCATCACCTTCTAACCTCCCGGAATCATACAAACATGTCCTCCTCAAAGACTGCCCTACACCCCTTTTCGCGGACAACCACATCGGCCTCCGTAACCGCCTTGTGGGTCACCCACTCGCAGGAACTGGATCCGCCATTTTTTTGTTGGGTTCGGATCCATGAGTACTTGATTTTTTTGGATCCGGAACTAGTGAGTACCTCTAAAAAGGGATCCGGATCCCGCGATTACCTGTGATTCTTGGGTTCGGACCCCGCGATTACCTACTGAACCCTGGGTTCGGACCCCGCGATTACCTGTGATTCTAGGGTTCGGACCCCGCGATTACCTGTGATTCTAGGGTCCGGACCCCGCGATTACCTACTGAACCTAGGGTTCGGACCCCGCGATTACATGTGATTCTAGGGTCCGGATCCAGCGATTACCTGTGATTCTAGGGTTCGGATCCAGCGAGTACCTGTGTTTTTGATTCCGGAACCGAGTACATGAGTACTTCTAAATTTTTTGGTTCCGTTGGATTCGTTGGGTTCGCGATTCCAACAAGTACTCGAAGTACTCATGCAAATTGATACAAATTGCGCATTTTGGGGGAAGTTTATACTGCAATTTGAATTTTTACATCTCTATTAGTTCTATGCGCCTACTTATGCTTGGATCCCATACAGTAGATACGTACAATTAACTTCCCATACTTTCTGCCCGCTGCAAACATATTTAGTACTTTACAGTCTATCCCATACAATTTAACAAAGCTTTTGGTCCCTCCGGCAAGTGCCACAAGCAACGTATGTGAGTTTATAGCCCTCCGGCTCAAAAAAGACACTTGCCATCACAGGGAAACAGATTCCGATGCAGTACCATTTTTCACATATGATGTGACAAGTAATGCCAAATGGTTTATCGCATGGCCAGTGCGAGTCCACCAAATGAACATTAAATGCACAAAATATGGATGAAAACAGGTTTAAGACAACCATTTCTTACAGTTTATATAGACTTGTGACAACCATATTCCTCGCGCATACATAATTCAACAATTACATGAGAATAACAAGGCATCCTCTAAGCTATCTTCCTTGGTGTTCTTCTTGAACGCGTCATGCATTCGCCCCGCTTTGTTGAACAAACGCTCGCATGCAGCAGAGGTAGCAGGCATAGATAAGTACTGCCGCGCCATTAAAGCCAAGTCGGGGTACAGAGCTGCATGTGTTTTCCACCATGTCAACACACAAATGTCCTTGTCCGTTTCTTGGGGCAGCTCAAGGTAACGCTCTAAGTCATCCTTTTCCACGTGCTTGGCTGTAGAGGGCGTCACACGCCCAGTCAAATCCCCGGAAAGGAATGCAGTGAAAGACTTACTCTTCGACGACATCAATTGCTTGCCAAGCTCTGCAGCTGGATAGGCACCGCCTTCTGCCTCGCTCTCTTCCGGCTCTGTGCGCCACTGCTCTCCAAATTCTCTTCTTGCAGCCGCCAAAATTGTAGGCGCAAAGTCTGGGCGAATGCCATTGAAGTCCAGATTCTTAAACCTGCACAATTCACATTTTCAGTTAACATAGCAAATGCACAAGTAAATTTGCATACACACACACACACAGAAACACGTAGAGAGCATACAAAATAGGTACACAAACGAACACCACACACACATACACACACATTCAGAAGTAGATGCACATACAAGCCTACACACACACAAGCAGATAAACACAAACACATGCATAACACACACACACAAGGACGCTCAGATACAATCACATCTATTTATCAACATTTAATATATTTATCAGGTATATAATAGAAACAAATGTGCAAAATTTAAACACATGCACACACAACCATTACAAGGTACTCACCGAATGTCCAGCAATGTCGCGATCCCTATCTTGATGTAATCGTTCTCCCTTATGTTCGTGAAAAAACGCTCAATGATTCCGGCCCGCAGACTCTCCCTTGCCTCCGCCATATGAGGCTCCATGTCCTCCGCTTCGATGGTGTACAAGTCCATATCCCTCCGCTCATCTTGCAATGAAACGGGCCTGTGTGACGACAGCTGCTCTAACAAAGTGCCTAACATAGGGTAAACAAGTGATATGGTAACATAGTCACCCTGCAGCAAATTCACAACTTGAGCCACTGGCCACAGGATCGCAGCTAGCTCTCGAATAGTCTCCCAATCCTCAGTGTTGATGGCGAAGTCCGAATACACCTTCCCATCGTCATTGGCAACGCAACCATTGGGTACCTAGTATAGAATTAATATCTCAGTAAATGAACAGTAATGCAACTTAACAATAATGCAATGAAAACACCGCAAGACAGATACTTACTTGTAACATATACTCGGTAATTGCTTCAGCGTTCTGCACAAACCACACAGCCTGAGGAAACAAGCCTAACCAACGAGTGGCTGACTTGGTACTTGGCTTACTTGTGGGAAGGCCCATCCGAGTTTGAATCTCCGACAGCTTGGCAGCGCCCAAAGTGCTCCTAGAAAAGTGGGCACTCTGACCTTGCATTGCTCGGGAACAATCCTTGATGTGCGGCTCCTCCACGAACTTGTTGACACACAACTGAATGCCATGAGTAACACAAGTATGTCCATCCAATGCACCCCATCCTTTCTTCATGTTTGCTCCATTGTCGCACACCTAGGCAACCGTCAAACCATCTTCATTCACAGACATACATAACAAGCAAAAACAAAAAGCCAAAATCTAAACTAACTCTTACCTTACTGAATATTGATTCATACACAGTGTCCACAGCTTCGACGCCTTCCAAGTCGTCTGCTTCGACAAGCTCTCCCACATTCACTCCAGCAAGTCTGCGCTTTGTCGTTTGCAAAATATTCTCACCTGTGTGGGAAACCTTTCCGTAGGGCTCGCAAATAACCAAGCGCTTCATAAGTTGCCACGATCCGTCGATCCAATGCACCATTACCGCCAACAATGAAACAGAATTCTCCCCCCAAATATCTCCAGATATGCACGGCTTCAATCCGTCTTGAAACAACCCGTTCATCATGACTCCTGTTTCAACAAGTGTCTGAAACAAGCAAAATTAATTACCTTAGTTATTTTTAAAGGCAATGCAGTCATACATTCAAATAAACCAACAGTAATTACCTTTTGAGCCAAGGATGCCATGCAACGCATTACCGTCTCACGACATGGACCGCTATATGCGCCTCCCGAAATAGCAGACATCACATCCTTGAGCTCTGTGTCCGACTCCATGATCCCGAATGGCCGACATCGCTTGACCACCCAAATTGTTATCAACTCGTCAAGGTACTGTTTCCTTTTCGCAGAAATCTACGAATAGAGTCAACAACGAATGAAAGGTCAATAACATGCCATCATTAAGTCAATAACATGCTACTATACAATCACAATGGGACATGACTTACCTCTGCTTTGATCACGGTGGGGACAGAGACATCCCCAACTTGAATGTTTTCACCAGTAGCCAAGTCCTGTCTGTACTCACCTTTATGCCGACATCTGAGGTGCTTGATAAGATTAGAGGTCCCTCCGCTGTACTTGAGCTTGACTTCCTTTGGACACAACTTACATACGACATACATGACACCATTGGGGAACTTCTTTGGCTTCTGGAAATGATTCCAGCATTGAGCATTGTAGATCTTCTTCTTCGGCGGCGCCAAGTCGTCATCCACGATGACCTCTTCATCGCCTTCGTTATCTTCTTCGATGACTTCTTCAACCTCGTTTGATGTTACAGTGGCTTTAGCTTGCAGTCGGTTCTTCCTCTTCCTGCTTATCCGATTCGCCTCTCGATTTCGTGCCTCCTGCAGAAACACAATGCACCCATCAAAAGTTAGTAATGGAAACATGAAATTGTAGCGAAAGAACAGAAAAGAACACAAAGAACAGAAAAGCATCACAGAACAGCGATAACAAAGTGTCGACAAGCTCAACTGCAACGCTATTACTATGGGAATAGCGTAACATTTTAAGTAACATTTTATGTGGGAAAGCAAAGAACAGAAAAGCATCACAAAACAGCGATAACAAAGTGTCGACAAGCTCAACTGCAACGCTATTACTATGGCTTCGATAGAGCACATAAACAGAGACGTAAAAGTGCGGGCGGAGGCGGGGAGTGGGTGCCATGCGGCGCTACCGAACAGCACAGTGCAACAATATGCTTAACGACAAAGTAACCTTTTATGTGGGAAAGCAAAGAACAGAAAAGCATCACAGAACAGCGATAACAAAGTGTCGACAAGCTCAACTGCAACGCTATTACTATGGCTTCGATAGAGCACATAAACAGAGACGTAAAAGTGCGGGCGGAGGCGGGGAGTGGGCGCCATGCGGCGCTACCGAACAGCACAGTGCAACAATATGCTTAACGACAAAGTAACATTTTATGTGGGAAAGCAAAGAACAGAAAAGCATCACAGAACAACGATAACATAGTGTCGACAAGCTCAACTGCAACGCTATTACTATGGCTTCGATAGAGCACATAAACAAAGACGTAAAAGTGCGGGCGGAGGCGGGGAGTGGGCGCCATGCGGCGCTACCGAACAGCACAGTGCAACAATATGCTTAACGACAAAGTAACATTTTATGTGGGAAAGCAAGGAACAGAAAAGCATCACAGAATAGCGATAACAAAGTGTCGACAAGCTCAACTGCAACGCAATATGGCTTCGATAGTGCAAATAAACAGACATAAAAGTGCGGGCGGAGGCGGGGAGGGGGCGCAATGCGGCGCTACCGAACATCACAACGCAGCTAACTCGGGGGTGAGGGCAGAGCAGAGGGGGGGGGGGGGGGGGGGGGGGGGAACTCTTGCTTACCTCTTCAACTTTCTCTTGCTCGTTGTGAAAATCTTCAAGCAGACTGGACCAATTGCCTTGCCGCCTTACGTTGACCTCGGTTTCTGAAGTGGCGGCTTCCTCCGGCAGGCCTTCCCACATAAACTACATACTGCCCTTTATTACTATACGGATCTGCACCTGTTTTTGACTGAGGTGTCCTAAACACCCTATCTGAATTCCAAACAAGCTCCTCTTCTGCACGTTGGATAGCCGTCGATGACAAGCTCTTCCCTGATCTAGACGGTCTACTACTTCCCGCTTGCCCCGCCATTGTTGCTAACTATGAAAGGATTGGATGTGGACGGGCAGATTATGGTGGATTGCAAGCGCGTACGCACCGTTTAAATAGCCTTTGGGTGGGCTACAATCGAATCAAGGCTGCGGAAGACAACAATCAGGGCTATTGAAACAATCCTAGACATACACCTCAGCAGATTTGCATTGCCAAATACCTCCCAAAAAAACAGCGTGTCACTTCGGGCAACCACAGATTCGTGAGATACTCGGAATCGTGAGTACTGATTGGGTATCACGATTCCACGTCGTTTTGCGAGGATGAGGTACTCGCGATTACCGCGGATCCATTAAAGTACGATGAATACCAGATCCAACGATTACTTACAATAACTGGTACCGGAACCAACGATTACTTACAATAACTGGTACCGGAGCCAACGATTACTTACAATAACTGGTACCGGAACCAACGATTACCTACTGAACCTAGGGTTCGGACCCCGCGAGTACCTGTGATTCTAGGGTTCGGACCCCGCGATTACCTACTGAACCTTGGGTTCGGACCCCGCGATTACCTACTGAACCTAGGGTTCGGACCCCACGATTACCTATGATTCTAGGGTCCGGACCCCGCGATTACCTGTGATTCTAGGGTCCGGACCCACGAGACCAAGTCCGAACCCGAGTAGTCTCGTGGATTCGCGGCTCCTTAGGATCCGGATCCAGTCCCTGCCCACTCGCTCCATTCCTTACGGCCCCACAGCTCGCAACTGCAGACCACGGACGAGGCACGCCCCTGGAACCCACGCCGGGCACATGGCTTCAAACTCCCCTGGTCCTCTCCACCCCGCCGTCTGCCCCCGACCTCGGAAGGGCCGTTGACCTCTCTGCTCGCCTGATCGACTCCTACCTCCTGACAGGCCAGTACTCCACCGCACCTCCTGACACCAGCTTCTGGCTCCACGGTGTGTTCCTACCGAACACGCCGTCTTCCTCACTCATGCTCATCTCCGCTTGCTCTCTTGCTCGACGCTGGCTTCTCGAAAAAGTTCACGCCCTAACCGATATCCCGGCCCGCGCGAGAAATATAATCGGACGGGAACTCGCCCATCGTGCGCGATGGACAGCCTCAGTCACCCGCACTCCACACCCCGCCATGCCCCAGCAACACGATCTCACCCCTCTGCCCGTCGCACTCTCACATGGCCACCAGGAGGTCCGGCTGGACATCCCCACCTCCTGCATAACGGTTGGCCTGCTTTACCAGCTCGCTTCACGCCCGCGTGAACTCCCGTCGGGAGGTCCGACGCCACCCCGCGCCGCCTCGGACCCCCAACTTTCCACCACCCTGAGTCAGCAGAAAATTCAGATAATACGAGTTGTCGCCGTTCCCGCAATATCAGGCCGCCGTATGAAAATTAGCTCCCCCCTGTTCACTCATCTCTCCGGCCCAGACGTCGTTCCCCTGATACAGGCCCTCCTGCTCGATCGACTCGCCACGGAACTCGCCGACACCTGGAACGCAAGCGCCACCACCCCTACCCCCCGAATGGAAGACCTCCCGGAACCAGCCCAACTCTTGCTCCAGATCGCGGACGCCCTACAACCCACACGGGAACCCGCCCAGGTCGTGAACGACCCCCCCTCCTTCTGGATGCATATCCTCCACCCACCCCATAACCTAGTTCTTTCACAATTAGGCCTTGTACATTTTCACGCCACCCTTCAGAATGCTATTCACACCGTACCCCCCCACCCCCCAAAACTACACGATTATCATCACACCCCCCCCCCTCTCACAGGCCATGTCCCAGGCACCTCCTGGACTGACACCTGCCTCACCACAGTCCTCATCCAATCCCCCCACCCCCTCCCCTTCCCCCAACCCACGTCCAACGGTACCATCCCCTCCTCACACTGGCTCTCCACCCTCCTCCATCAAACAGCTTCAGAATACGCACAATCACACACCCACTCCCACCGCTCCTCACCCTCCACCTTCGACATCTCACACCACACCTCCCTCAAAAAAATTCCTGACGGCTCATACTTCCGCTCCCACCCCTCCCCCTCCCCTCACATCGCCACTAGCATCCAAATCTCCCTCACTAACACGATGTACTACATCCTCATCTCAACCAACGGCACTGCCACCATTCCCCTTCCCCACACCTACATACACCGCGGCACCCCCACCAATACCACATGCTCCCTATACATCACACCCCACCACTACTCCACCTTCGGCAGGTCCCGCATCACGGACCCCATCTTCACCACCTCCCCCTCCCCCCCTCAGCTCACCCTCACAAAAAAAAATCCCTCCTCCGCAACCCCCCCTCTCTCCTTCTCGAATGGACAGGCCACCTACAGGCGACCAACACCTACGACACATGGCAACAGGAACCTGCGGACGGCTCCCTGCTAGACACCCATGACGATACCCCCCTCGACCTCGACTCCCTCCTTGACATCCAACTGGCCCCATCATATTCCCCCCCCCCTCACACTCGCAACCAGCGCCCCTCCAAAAAACGTCGCTCCCCCTCCCCCGCCCCTCCTACGAACCCTCACCCCACACACCCTGCTGACCCTCTCACCTTGCCCGACACCACCCCTCTTCCCCCACCCCCCCTTCCCACCATCCTCGAGACATCAGTTGACCACGTGGATTCCTCCTCCACCCCCCTCACACACCCCGCCACAGCCTCCTCCCACCCAACCGGCCTTGACCCCCCACCTCCTCCCTCCCCCCCAACGCACAGACTCCACCCCCAACA